>JAVSCE010004057.1:0-49626 GCA_032199065.1 Smutsia gigantea | reverse complement strand
GATTTTAGTCTGTGGGTAATTCATGACAAAAATAGTCCTCACTATACCAATTGTCCTATGAATCAGGTCAAAATGATTCAACTAATGAATGCTTACCTACTGGGTGGCTATGCCTCATATTTATAGTAAGCTTTACCATAGTGTCCTTACAGAGGAAATAATTTATCATAAACTGTCTAGCAGTTTAAAATAGACTACTTATTCCACTAGCAGAAATATGCTGACAAGTTCACGATATTCCACTTCAAAAACAAAGCATCTCTCACCTAATAAATGTTAAATCAATCCTCAGATTATACTAAACTCTGCCTGAAAACAATTTAGAATCAGTGTAAATGTATTTACATTGTGGCGCACACTGATGAACACCATTTTATTATAACTTTAGCTCTATCAGTGATCTGCACCAGTTTGCATTAGAGAATTTTAAGACCAGTAGAGAAGCAAGCCCCTCATTTTATGGCCTGTGATAAAGATCTGAAAGCACTTTCTTCAAGGTTAAGCAGACGTGTGTGTGACGGATTTGAACATAACCTTAACTCCTCTTAACTCATAACCTTGTCTTTTTTCAGTATTTAAGGCGCTGGTAAAAGCGATACAAGGAGCCAGATTGTGCATTCTCAATTGCCAATCACGGGTTGATCGACAGAATCCTATCTATTAATACAAATAATATATTTCTTGTATGATCTACCTGACAGGGTTTAAAAAAAGAGAGAGAGAAATCAAAGGCAATTGATTTTAAATGTACCTATTCAAAGTATTACGCATAAAAAAGAACAACTGGGTAAACAGGAATTGTGCCTTATGGTGAATTTCACTACTAGAAATTAAAAGACCTCTTGGTTTCAATATTGTCTCTAAGCCATCCCCATTGGAGTCATTAAAATGCTTTCCAGGGCTGGCTTTCTCCTTGCTTTGATGTCTGGTCTGACTATTTATCTACTCATTTCTAAGAGTTAACTTTTTCAGTTCGTCTTCAGTTGGAATGACTTTCCGCAGAAGTACAAGCGGACGGAGCACAGTTACGCCATCTGGAGCAACGCCGGCGGCGAGGAGGTTGGGGGGAGGCACGGAGGCTGGGAAACGTCCCGGGAGAACAAGGGCGCCCCGCGAGCACCCCCCGCCTGGGCAGCGCCGCCCCGCAGGGGCGCCCGGGAGGGGGCTGCGCGCCGCGCTGCCATTGGTGAGTCAGGGCCCCGGCGGCGCCCGCCCCCCGCGCGCCGCCGGGGCCCTGCTCGCCGGGCTCGCGAGGCCGCAGAGTGGGCGCGAACCTGGCCGCCGCCGCCGAGCCCCGCGGCCCGCGCTCCCACCATGGGGCCGACGCGGGGCGCCTGAGAGAGGGCCGCCTCCTCGCCGCCCGAGTGCCTGCCGGCCGGCTAGGGCTTAGCGCGCCCGGGGCCCGCCTGGACGCTCGGCACGGAAGGGAGCCGGCGGGGCAGGGCGCACCATGAGCTTGCAGCAGGAGGACGGCGTGGGCAGCCTGTGCCAGAAGGCGCTGCGCATCGTCACCGAGCTGTGCTTCGCGGGCCAGGTGGAGTGGGAGCAGTGCTCGGGCATCTTCCCCGCCGAGCGCGGCGGCCAGGGCGGCGGCAGCCCAGGTGAGCGCGGGCCCTGCCCGGCCGGGACCGCCCCGGGGCGCCCCCTCGCCCCCGGCCCGGGGCCTCCGCCCGCGGCGCCGTGTCCGCCGGCCGGGACAGGGGTCGCGCGGCCCCGGGGAACCGCCGTGCGCAGAAAGGGTCCGGGTGGGGGAGCTCGCTGCGACCGGTCGGGCGAGCCCCGGCGACAGGTGATTGTCCAGGGTTCACGACAAGCCCGCAACGCCTCGGGGGCTAGCGACCCCGTTTCGTGCGGTGACAGCTAAGACCCAGGGCACGCGTAAAGCCGAGTCGGGAAGGAACCGGCTCCAGGCGCGGCCACACACACGCTCTCCTGTTACTGCACCCCACAGGCACCCTCTTGTCCCTTCAGAAAACTTGGAGGAAATGGGGTGGGATCGGCCGTCAGAAATGTGCAGGTTGAAAGAAGTCTCGGGGGACAGATTTTTCTCAGGAGCGGGGAGGGGGCCGCATCGGACCCAGTGTTTTGGTCGCGTTTGGGGAAAGGGTTTTAACCGCCTGCGCAGGAGCGGGTCTGAGCGGCCTTCGCGCGGTTTGCACGGACTGGACGGACCCTGGGAGCTGCGGGCCGCGGGGTTGCCAAAGTCCCCAGGGAGGGTCACTTGTTGCTCCGGGAGGCACACAAGTCCTGGATGCAGGATGTGGGGCATCGGGCTGGACGGGTGCCCCTTTGGGAGGCTGGGCTTTCCCTCTGCTCTCCCGCCTGCTAGTCTCCCGGCCGGGCTGGAGCGTGAGGGTAGCTAGGGCGACAGGGACCAGCGGGCCGCTGAGCGCAGAGCAGAACCGGACTGCAGAAAGCCCCGTGCGCTGGGAAGGAGGCAACGGGGGGGCGCCCTTAGCCTACCCCAGCACCTCACCACCAGACAAAGGGACGGGGATGGAGGTGGGAGAAGATGTGGCTTAGCTTTTACAGACACTTACTTAAATGGAGTATCTGCTGGGTTTTCGCATTCTCTGCTCATGGCAACAGGAACCAGAGAGGATTCTGTCTGCACCTGGCTACTTGGACGCCGGAGCGGAACGATGCATAGTTTCTGCCGTCCACATGCTGGCAACTTAGACGTTGTGTGAATGTATGAACCTTAACAGCCGTTTGCATTTATTCAGTGAGTGTGAAACTGTTAGCAATGTATGAAACTCAACAAGTAGTGGAAGGGACTGGGTAAACATGGTGTATATGCAAGTCAGGTGTATGGTGGTTAAGCATAAGATGAACACTCAAAATAGTGTGACCTGAAAATCCTCTGTGGTGATACTAGATAAGCTTTTCTGAAATGTCTTTAGTGATACACATGCTGAAGACTCAGAGAAGGGAGTACAGTGGAAAGAATGAGAGTAAGTTTAAAGACCTATATTTTGGTCACTTAACAATTGATGCTGTGGATAAATTACTCACCATCCTCCCCACTCTGTTTATGATTATGCACCAAGTTTTACTAGGTCTCAGATTGGCTGGTAATGAGGAAAACTTGTGAAGGTTGGGAACCAAATACTAGCTTCTACATCTTTCTAAATATACAACTGTATCACCTTAAGGTAAAATGCAGTATATGAATTGTGGAAAGGGTTCTGAGCACTATAGGAAGTAGTTGCAGTCCTAATTCCTTTTGAACTTTTCCTTGGGACCAAAAAGTGGGGAAAAAATTAGTCTGAAACAATTAAATGGACATTTTTCTCCCCTTAAGGGAAAATAAATCCTGTTCAAATGGAACATTCAATTTGATATATGCATATATATTGCACAGTTATCACCAAAGAAGAATTTCTACTAGGTTGTGTATGAGATGTAAAGATGCACAAGATTACATTACATTTTCCATTTGTAAATCTATGCAACAATTAGAAGTAAAATGCTTTAATCTGCAAGTAAACTCCCAATACCAATAGATATCTATAAAGTAGATTCAAAGATTACTTGCCGAATCTTTAGTTATATTAATTAGCCACTCAGCTGCATATTGTTCTTCACAGATTTTCTTATAAACTAAGAATGTGTGCCCTTTATTATAGATCTCAAAATAAAAACATTTCCAGTAAGTGATGCTTCTACTCACTGTTTGTTTAGTTAGAGGCACAGTATTGGTAGGAAGCCATCCACACTGAATGGCACAGTGGTCATTCACCTTGAATGTTAATCAGGACTGCCCAGATGGTGTCAGTTATTCTCAAGTTGCAGTGACAATCACAAGCTTCCAGACTGTGTATATCTTTAGATTCCTTCACATAGGGGTATTGGGAGAGAAATCCAGGTAATCCCAATTAAAGTCATTCTACATTAAAGAAATGAGGAGTCACATATGTAAATAAGATATTATGCCACCAGTTTTTTAAATGCCAGTAAAGAGTGAGCTTCACCACGCTCTTCACCATAACAGCAGTAGGAGAAACTGAAGCAGTGTTATTGACCTTGAGGATCTTTGCCAATCAAGTCAACCAATCCTATATATTAGTAAAATTTGTGACAACTTAGAGCACAGCTGCCAACACTAGTTAATTTACTTTCGGAATAGTTTATTAGAGACATTATTGATGTCAACATTACATACTAGAAAGTTCATCATGTGCAATTGTTAGAAAATCAAACTTTTGCATTTTTTTTTTGCTCCTGATTCTCCCCCTCTAAATGGATATGTCACCCACTAAATTCATTTCGATGCACAAACTGATTTAATAGTAGAATGCTTAGGGGAAATACAAAACAGCATATTGGCCTCAAATGTTTTTTTTTTTCAGATACACTGTGACTGAATGTCTGTAATAGTTTTTGAACTGGATTTGGGTTCATTTCTGGTCAGTCTTTTTAATTGCCTATCCATATTCAAATGCTGATGAGGTTTTAGGAGACTATTTTGCTTGAAAAGCAGATCTCATAAATCATAGCTAATCAAACCCACTTAAGCACAGAGTCACATTCCAATTGCATAGACCTAATGTTATTCTAAATATTTCAGGTAAACATATATTAATCAATGTTTTAATTTTGCGTTTTTACATTTTTATTTGGAACTAAAAAATCTAAACTAAAAATTTAAACATTCATACATGTGTTATACAATTTATCAGATATGGTAACCAGTAGGTATATTGGCAGAGGATTTCCTTGAAGTTGTTTGACCAATAAGAAAAAAGATGAATAAATAAAATTTATATCATGATTTTCCTCTGAGATTAAGGCATTTTAAGTCTATCAAGAGGGATTAAAATGAGTAAGGGAACTTCACTGAGTTTTGTCTACAGACAGAAAGCAAGTGATTACTCAATTTAGTTTTAAGTTTTATATAACTACACCACTGAGTTTTATACATTCTAATGATTGTATAAAGAATTGAAATTAGGGAACATAATGGAAAATTTTCCTTGAGACTTATTAGGTTTGGAAAAGAGTAAGTGAACCACAGTGAATTCAGAACTATAGGCCCATTTGATGAAGAATATGTAAGAGGACTTCTCCCTTTCTCCACATTGTTACTCCAAGGAAGAATGCTCACCCTGTACTACTACTAGTCTCATTTTTACATGATCACAAGTTCATACTGTGCTTGGTCTCATTTGCTCCAAAGAGAAATGGGTGACTGACTGACCACCTTCAGAGGCCAAACAGGTCTCAGCAAAGATCTATTTTTCTTACTTCTGAGATGTCATATTTTGGCAGCATTAACAGGATTTTCTTTTGCTTTAACCTCTTCTTTTTTCTTGAGACACATTAAGATCGGTATTTCCTCTTTATATGAGCTGTGAGTCTTTGAAATCTGATTCTTACAAGAGTTATTTTGTTCTCAAAAGTATATAGCTGTCCATTCAAATCACATTTTTTAAGACCTAAATCATCATTGTAATTTTGTTTTATAGAAAAAAATTGGTCTTTATTTGGGATAATTCTGCATTCATTTACAAGCTTTTCTTTTTTGTACAAAATTCTGGCAGAAGACAAATATTATTATAAATGGTTAGTGGAATTTCTAATGATAATTAAATGACCTATATTTTGAAAATATAATTGTATCCTTCCTGATCTCCACTTTATTCTACTAACAATATACACATTAAGTCACTAAGATGTTAACTCTTTGAGGGCAGTGATTTGTTTACTATTTTATCCTCAGTGCCTAGAAAAATATGTGGCTCCTACTAGAGTCTCAATAAATATTCATTGAATGAGTGAAAGAATAAATAATTTAATTAATGACTTTATTCTCGAGAACCCTCAATATCCTTATTTGTGAAATGATAGGTGCTATTTAATAATCTCCAAATCCCTTCTGAAACTGAATTGTATATATTTGTATCATTGTTTCTCCAGTGCCCAATACAATATCCTATGTAGACAGGCATACCACACATTTAGTTTATGATAATGGCAGAAATTAGAGCACTTGAGGAATATAAAAGCTAGACTATAATGAGAAACATACTAATGAAAAAGCAGCTGAACACCATGTGGATGGCCATTGACTTTCCTCAGAGTGTGCTCAAGTAAAACTATAATCCAGTGGCTAAATGTGTAAGTGTTGCATAAAAGGGGAATTAAGTTTACTGAAGTTCTAGAAAAGTAGGAATAGCTGTTTAATATCTCCATTTCCAAAATGCATTAGGCAGGAATAGTTAGGAACTTCCCCTCAGATTACAACTAGTTAGTGATGGAGCTAGGATAAGAACAAGGGCTCCTTAGATACATTCTCCTACATGGAATTAGGCAGTGATGGCCTCAGAGCCAGAAGGATAGAATCATTGGTGGGAGGAGGATTGGAGGAAAGGAAAAAGGAATTGATACTAACTTTTTTTTCCATTCAGATGGATCCTGAAGCATGTTATGATCTACAGTTTAACATTCCGTTATTGAATAGAGAACATTACAGTCAAATTTTTAAAACCTTGTAAATGTCAGCTTGTTCATACTGCAGAATTATTTTAGTCAAATGAGAACTATTGTTTTCAGTCTTCATTATTACTTTAGTTCTGTTTTAATAGTCATAGATTTATAAGAATCATGAATAAAACAATATTAAGCCTATTAGCATTTCTAATATGGTACAATATGAGTTGTTATTGTATCTGAGAGGTGGTTTTAGCATTATCTTATACTCAGCAAATACTTATTGAGAACTTATTATGTGAAAAGCCACTGTGCCAGACATTAAACTGTACTGGTACCATTAATTGAATTCTGTGCATAGTTGAAGTTAAATGTAGAATTTATATACAATCACAGATTCTAAATTATTTACCCAATTGTGAACATCCATAAAGATTTTTAAATAAATGTGGATATTTTAATTCCATATTGGTACCATAAATGATAGATGCTACTGTTTATAAGATGCACCATTATTTCATATGGTACCAAAAAGGGAAAAAGAATGTTGCTAATTAAATTATGACTTGATGCTTTCTTATCACATAGAATTTTTATTTCTTACTTATGGAAAGACTTCTCTTAAAACTTAGACATCTATTTTTAAAATCACATGTCACTCTTATACAAACAAAAAAAGGAAAAAAAATATAAATGGGTTAAATTTTTTTAAATTACAGTTCTGAGTCTGATTTTTCTGAATGGCTTTTTAATTCAGAATTCATTATGCCTTTGTTTTTCCACTCAGTATTGGACTCTGTGCCTTCAGTAGTGTTGTCAAGGGTGTTAATGATACATATTTTTTTCCTTAATGCACAAAACATATAAGCTCCATTGGTGGTGGGCTCTAAAGCTGTACAATTATGTGTAATGTTAGCCATGTTGCCAAATTCATCTGACACACTAACTTTCACCATCTATTCCCAAAATAAGTTTGGCTTATAAGGGTTAAGGATGTGTTACACTATTTTCTCCAGTACTTTCTTCCAAGCCACCTAGACTCATTCTATGACCTTTGGTGCTAATGTTTTTGCTTTAGCACATACACAGAGAAAATTATGACACACTTCCTGGCTATTAGTGGTTGTAACAAACCACTGATACTAAAATACATTCTGATTGCAGAAAACAAAAATGTTTTGAAATACACATTTTATAATCAAATATAGGAAAGTTTATCATTTATTGAAATTCAAGAGAAAGGCAAAAGTCAATACAATTAAGATGTAAATTATAAGAGGCATTGCTGAAAGGTAAATATGTTGATTGATTATATATTGGATTTATGGATGAGGAAGAGACTGCTAGTTGTTTCCCAGTATTCATTCCCCCTTCTATTTCACAGTAGTAGAAGCCCTTTTTAGTTGGGTATGTGGCAGCATTAAATTTTTTTTAAAAAGGAAACTTTTCTCAACCGACCTCACAGTTGGTGACTGCACCTGACTAACTGTGCCCATCAGCATGTTAGCAGCAGTGATACGTCCGACTTCCAGGTTGTGCCCTTAGAATGGAGGACGTAACCTCACCTTCCCTTTTCCTTTGTTATTCCCTGGATGGTATCCACCATCCAGCTGTCTGGAATGTGGACATGATGGCTTGCCATATTGGAGAAGGCAAAAACCTTTGAACAGCAAAGCAAAAATATAGAAGGAAACAGGATTCCAGATACTTTGAAGTTGATGTAACTGCCCTGGCTAGCTTATGCTGGGACAATTAATTACATGAGAGAGAAATAAACTTCAATCTTGCTTGTCACCTTTGGCCCCTTGTTATAAAAGTCAGAATTATGCCCTAATATAATAGTAATGCCATCTGCATAAGATAAATAAGTTAACTTCAAAGATAATTCCAAATTTTCCTTTTAGAGGCAGCATTCCTCAGCTTTGTTTGAATCAGAGCTGCTGATTTGAGTTTTATTCCCATCTCTTTCTCTTCCGAACAATGCCATAAACATAGTCTGTGGCCAGGCAACAATGGGGAGTAACCAAAGAAACTATAGTTCTGGTTAATTTTGAGAAATCACATCTTTGTAAATTTGAAAATTAAAGAACCAGAATTTTTTTTTGAAAGATACAGAAAGACACAGGTAAGAATATTCACTTAAGACAGGGTTTATTGCAGTTGAGAGCATGCCACCTAGTCTGTGCTTTTGTGCACAATCATAGCCATCTGCATGGGTAGTAGGTAATTAGACCTAATGGTTTTCACAAGCCACAATGAATAAAACCATGTGCATGTTATGGTTTGGTTATATAGACTTTAGCGAAGTTGTGCTTTACTACAAGTTTCTGAGGAACTGGCATTGTTTTGGATTACTGTTTTCTGACGAGGGTTGTCTTTTTGCAGCTTTTCAGAACTGTGTCACTTTTTTGTGAGATAATGACATGAAGAAAGAGTCAGATATTTATATCAAAAATGAGTCAGAGATACAGAGTCATTCACACAGACAAGTAGATAGTGATAGAGCAGTGGTGATACATATGTATGTAATCAAACCAGAGTTTGAGCAATTTTAAACCTGATTATCTCAGAGCCTAATTTAATTTCTGTAAATTTCATTAACTCTTAGTCTTACCAAGATAAAATAGGATGGCTGTCATAGAATGGTTCTTTAAATTATCCAGTGATATTGAAAATTTGAGCTGGAGAAATGTTCTCATGAAGTTTTCCCCCTAAAATGGGTAACTTCAAAGGCCATGAGGAGATGGCGAGCCACTTATATTCATCATCCTGTCCTCTCAGTGGTTGGCCCCTTCCAGTGATCTCTTCTCCACCTTACTTCCCCAGTCCCCCACCAAAATCTCCTGTGCTTTTGTCTTTCTCATTTGGAAACTCCAATCCATTCACCCTTCTACTTCTCTGCAAATTCCTAACAAATGTGGCATCATACTTACGATTCATCATTGAAATCACTTTCTCCTTTGAGGTGTTTCCCATCCTTCTGGGCAGGGGTTAGAGGGGAACCTCATTCGTGGATAAATTCATCTACTTCTTTATTCCTACACCAAATAAACTGAATACTTAAGAGGTTCAAAGTATTCCAGGCAGACTTACTCTATTAGTCTCCAATTTCAAAAGAATCCTCAATCCTGACCATACATTCTCTGTTTTCCTATTTGATTTTCTGCTCTCTACAGTGTCTATTTCACATTTTCCCCGCTCTGTTTAAATATTCCACACTATTCCCAAATATCCCAAGATAACTGGCAGTGGACCCTAACTCCCACTTTGGAGAGAAAACAGTATTATAAATAAGAATTCGCTGGATTTCCTGCCCAAAGATCTAAAAAGTTACCTGAATCCAGAACCATCCTGGTTTTCTTATGAATGAAAAAGTGATTCATTCCCTTCACCCTTGCTTCAGACCCCCATCAACTGGGGGGTCTGAACGCTTTTGTTTTTAATGGGACATTTCTATTTACTATTCACTCTGCCTAACTTCCTATATCTTCTTATCTACTGACTCCTTCCCATAAGTTTTAAAACATGCTTAAGTATTGTTCATCCTAATAAACACCTTCATCAGCCCGGTTTCCTGACGGAATTTTCTAGTCTCATAGACTCCACTTCCACAATCCTATTCATTTGTTAAATCACATAAATCTAGTTAACACAGCCTTTGCTTCACTAGTCTCACCAAATTCACTAAAAGAACTACTTATTAAAGTTAATAGTTACTTGTCAACCCTTGTTTGAATTGAACTTATTTTAACTTTTTACACTGATGACCACTTTTAAAATATTCTTCTTCAAACTTCTTTGAAAACATATTGATCTGATTTTTTTCTTTTTCTTTTTTTTTTCACTTCCCCTACTCTTGCTTAGTCTTCTACATGTGCAGGCTTGTTCCTTGAAGTTCTCTTTCTGTAAATATTGGGATCCTCAGGATTCAGATTCCACTCTTTAAGGAAATCCTTCCATTTTACCTTGAGTTACAGTCGTGCATGGCGAACAGCTTACTCAAAATTTGTATTTGCATGACCACAGTTCTTCCAACTCAATATGGGGGCCAAAGGTGAAGTCGTGGTCTTCCTTATTTCATCATTCTGTTTGTCTCCCAATGAGTCACATTCTTGTACTTCAATCGTCACATTCTTCAACTAGAGCTTTAACTTGCCAGTTATCTCCCGAGTCTGCTCTTTTTCCCATTTCAGCAACTCTCATTCACAACCACTACAAGCTCTCATAGGGATGATTATTATAATCTGTTAACTAGTTTTTCCTCTTCTACTCTGGCCTCCACTCTTATCTTCTCCTTAGCCAGGGTGTTATTTCTGAAATGTGTATCTGACCATTTCCATACCTTGACTCAAAAATGTTTCTGGGGCTACTGACTTTTCTTTGAACTAAGTCCAAATTTGTAACATTCTTCATGTTATAGTTGTGTTCAATACAATCATTAAATAATCGTTGAACCATAAAAAAACATTTTAATGACTTGAAAAATTCTGCCAGACCCTCCCTTAATCTTTTGATAGTCAGATTTTCATTTTGTTAAACAAATTTTATTGAAAAAATTATGTCATAAATATCTAAGTACTAAATAGCTGATTTTGTTTTTTAATACTTTTAGTTCTAATTGCAATAGCAAGCAATGTAAAAATATATAAAATACAATAAGCTTCTATTTATAATTTTAGTTTCATATTTCAGGAAAAGGTTCTAACTTTTTCACATTTTACTGTTGAGGGGAAATACCTTTCCCCCTTGCTTTATGTCTGGATAGAAGGAGCTACAAGGTAGGAATAATCCTGGATTCTTGGCCCACCTGCATCCTTGAGAAATGACTTACCTGTTTCCCACTTCTTTGAGGTGTAATCTTCATGTCTTCAGTACACAAATATTCTCTACTCCTCTATGCAGTAAAATTTACAGGGTCAAGTTCACATGGGGGATATCTGTTGTTGTCCAGCCAGGCCTGTAACTCCATGGATAAGTGTAATTAATTCAGGGTGATACATTAGCAAATCCATTTTCTGACAGACTAAGCTAATATTCCCTAGTATTTTAATTGCTACCTGTTTGAAAACTGTTTCTCTCAAGTGAGCACGAGAAGGTAGGGAAATAGGATGTTATTTATTAACTTCCTGAAACATCAACATTTACTTAGAAATGGTGGTCTCCATTACAAATTCACTCCTTTCAGTACCAGGTATGATCAGAAGATGGGTCTCTTCTTACTAATCTGTGAATTTCCATTCAATCCATACTAATCTATACCTGTGCTTCTTTTCCCCCCTGTACTATTATTTAAAGAAAAAGTAAACTGTGGATAGGGATACCAACCCATTGTTGTACTTACTATATAAATTACAATGCTGACTACTTTGTATACATTTCCTTATTTAAACCTCACAACATTCCTATGCAGTAAATATAAGTACACCTATTTTACTGAGGCTTTTAAAACATAAACAGCTTACTCAAAGACACACAGAGTTGGAATTGACAATCTGAATCCAGGACTAACTGGTTCCACAATACAAGCTGTATTATACTATCTCCAGACTAGAAGAGTTTCAGCATATTCTGTCCAAATCACTCAACTTTGAATCATTCAGCCACATTGAAATCCATAGACATTTGAGTGTCTTTTCATATAACTCCCAAAATATGTTTTCAGCAGCTCTGTAAACATTGATGTGATATATACTACACACTAAAAATAAAAAGATGAATAAATTTGACTTTTACTCTGAAGGGTCAAAGAATGAGTGTATTTGTAGGATGGGAACATTTGGAGAAGCAAAACCAGTAGAGGCCCACAATCCCTTCCCACAATTATGAAATCTCAGAACCCTAAAAACTGAAAATTATTTTTTAAATTGTAGCCATTTGGCACCAACACCTTATCTGAACTGGCACTAAGCTACTTACAATCTTCAATGACCCCACTCAGGGTGACTAATTCCCACATTTCATTACAGACATACTAATGGGATTGGGCACTGAATGTTAGCCCAGGTACTGTGTACCGTATTACCTTCCTAACATCCAAAAGAAAATAGTAGTAATTTTTGAAACATATCATGTCCCAAGAGTTTGGAGGTAAAGGATTATAGGCCAATCAATTAATATAATAGAAGTGTTACAGTGGTGGGTGCTCTTTAAAAGCCCTTAGGAAAAGAAGAGGCAGAGCTTCAGGGCAGAGGTACCATTAGATCTGGTTACTGAAGGATGAATACAGATTTGCCAAGCAGCCAAACAGGAGAAAATGCTTTGGAACATGAAACAGCCTGCACATCACGAGAGAGTGTTGCATGGTCCAGGGCAGAAGAATCAAGATGGATCAATAGCCCAGGGTCACATCACAAAGATGCTGTGGAATGCCATTCAAAGTTTGGATCTGCCCCAAATGGCCAAGGGGTAGTCAGGAAGTTGTTAATAATAATCATAATATAAAATTATCTCACGATTTCTGCTTTTATGTACTCTATTGATAAATTAATATTTCTTCACATTGCAATCTTTTCCAGATATTTCGGTCAGCTTGTTAGCAGTCGTTGTCAGCTTCTGTGGTCTGGCCCTGTTGGTTGTCTCACTTTTTGTCTTCTGGAAGCTGTGCTGGCCTTGCTGGAGAAGCAAACCCGTGACTTCCAATGTCAGTGCCCTTCCACAGAGCATGTCAAATGCTCCTACTGAAGTTTTTGAGACTGAAGAGAAAAAAGAGGTTAAAGAAAATGGAAAGCCAGCACTCAAAGCTATGGAGCCTGCAATAAAAATCAGCCACACTTCCCCTGATATCCCAGCAGAAGTCCAAACCGCTTTAAAAGAACATTTAATTAAACATGCACGTGTGCAGAGACAAACTACTGAGCCTACATCTTCATCCCGGTAAGGAAAGATTAAACATAAAACTCTGTGTGTGTGCGTGTGTGTGTATGTGTATGTGTTTTCTGTGTGATTTTATAAGAGAGAAAAACTGCAGAAAAGGAGAAAAGAAAAAAGACAAACAGGACAAATGAAAAAGAGAAAACATAATTGAATGAAAAGAAATAGGGTAGGGCAGAGTAAATAGGGGCAAAGAGAGAGAGAGAAACCGAGAACAAAGAAGCCAAATAGGGAGCAGGACCCTGACGAGGGTTTAGTAGAATTTGAAATCCCCGTTAAGTCACATAACTATAGGTTATCTTTTATTAACTCTTTCTCTTGAAACATCATTGGTTGATAACTGTTACTTAACACTCTATTAGTTTAATTCAACCAATAAATACCAAGAAAACAACCATTTGCAGTGCCTGTCATGAAATCATGTAGTTCACAATCAAAACTGAGTAACAGAGATCAATGCTTAGTCTACATGGAACTTATGCCATAAACATGGCACTGCTGGGAAATTCCGTTGCCTGTTTGAACTCATACGGACCAGACTCCTGTGGGCAGAGTGTAAGTTCCTCAAGAGCTTTGATGGCTGTCATGAGCGTACCAAGGGTTGTACATGGAAGGAAGGAAAAGAGAGTCCTCCTGATGGAGATGAGATATATTTTTAACTAACCTGGAAAAAAAATCAGCAAAAGTTTGCTGAAATGAAAATAATTTGCTATACTGTATTTCAAATTGTGTTCATGGTAATGGAAAATGACATTCTGGTGAAGAATCATTTTTTCTACTCAGTACGGTCTTCAGTCCTTACAATGAATGACACCATGGTAGTGGCCATTTTTTTCTGGTTCCCAAAAGTAGCGCCTAGTTTTACCCTAAAACTAGGGTAGGGCAAAATCAACGGAACTGGGGGGTAAACGCTATTTGCTGCAAACTAGTTGCTTTCCTAATCTTACCTTCCTCCTCTAAATCTAAGATGCATCTATGCTTTCTGACATGACATACATATCTGGGTTTAGAAATCTATCACATTGAAACGCTGTGTATGGGTCATTTGCTACTAGGATTGAAAGAACTTTCAATATTCTTTTGTGAATATTACAACATTCAATATATCTTTTGTGAAGTGAAAAAGGATTGTATCTATGAATAAGTCCACTTCTTTCTCAAATATATTCCAGGGAGATAAGTAAGAATAACTTGCTTTGGTGGAAAAGGAAATTTGGGATAAGGAGAATGGATGGAGGTGTTTTTTCCATACTATATTTTCCGTGATATTGAGAATTTATAACCAAGGAATGCCTCATCTTTAGTTATTTTCTGACAACTTTCCTGGGCAGTAGCCTTTTTATGTAATGTGACTCAATATATGTTCACGTAAATCTATTTATTATGGATATTTAACTTTAAAAAAGTATCCCATGCCACTTTTCTTTAATATCTATAGGAAAACTGCTTTAAAATTATCTCATGTGATTATTTGATTATCACTATGATCCGTGATGCAAACTGTGGCCAAATAGAATATTTAATATTAAGATACTCAGAAATCTCAGAGTTAAAATGTTCAATTAATCTACAAAACATTTTTAAAATATTAACATTATGAATATATATATCAGCTTAGTATTCAGAATTATTCAAGTCTTTTAGTTGACTAGGGCACCTTAGGTAAGGACACTGAACTAATGAAGACAAATTGAGGTAAAGCCATGAAAATAACTTAGCTTTCTCTGCCCAGATGTCTTTGGAAACCTCGGGAAAACAAAACACTGTCTCGAAGGTATTATGTGTTGAATGTAGAGACAGCTTGTCTGGTGTCCCTGACTAGGAAGAATGAAAGAATACTTCTTGAAGACACATGTGTGAGGACTTGGTTTGTGGACTGAATTCTAGAAATAATGTACAATAGGAATGAAGACACATCATTCAAGCCCTGGCTTTCTCAGTAATTACATGAAACTGAAATAAATCAGTAAAATACTTTTTCTTGCCATCTTAAAAAACATAAGAATTGGGTTGTACATATCCTATTTTGTAGGAGAAAAAGTGGAATACACATTCCTAGTTTTGCCAGAACTTTGGTATCATTTCATCTGCCTCTTCAAATTTCTTTGTTTCTGTGAGTGTCTGTGGAAGGAAGAAAAAAAGAATTATTTTTGAGCGCTTGCAATTTCCTGCTGATCCTCTGCCAACCTACGTGAAGTATTATTAATTATTCCCATTACTTGGGAATTAACTGAAGCCCTGAGAGATTTAAACATTTGCCTAATATCATGCAGGTGACAAGAGATAGAATTCACATTTATCCAGATTGATGGTTTCACATTTTAAATGTTAAAGACAAGAGGATATAGTTCTTTGTAACCAAAGAGGGGTTGCAGGTCGGCTTCGGACAGGCAGTTTGGACACTGGAGCACAGAGGCCATCTTCCTGCTCCTTGTATTGTTATAAATAGGAATTATGTGTGGTTATTGTGAATGACTAGAGTCATGATTTTAATCTGTTTGGCTGTGGGATGAATTCCTTGCAGAAAACCTGATGATTCCTAGTACTGAAAACCCCTCATCTACACATTAACTACTTGATCTTACTAGAAGTTACTTTTATATGGAGAAGAGGGAGAAATGGCTGAGTTCATTATGCAGTCCACCTGGGCACAGAGATCAAGGGTACATTATCATAAACCTCATGATTCTGTTCAAATGCTAACTTTTTGTTGAGATGTAACAAAATCAAACCATAAAACACACACATACACACGCACACATACACACAATTAATTTTACTTTAATGCTCAGTTTCCTCGCCTTATTAGGATATCCCAGCTTCAGTCTCCTGGTGGGACTCCCTTTTATTCTGTTCAGATGATAAATGACAGGCATCGTGCTCTTTCAAGTTTTATTTCTCTCTATCATTAAGTGACGCCGTGATGGATCCAGATGTTAACAGCAGTGCTGGAACTTTTCATCTTCCTTTTCAAATACCTGGATATTTGGCCCCAGCGGCACCTCAGCAGCTTAATAACCCAGCAGGCAACTGTGTATTTTTTCATTCCTAACATTCTTCTAGCATCTGTCTTCATTGATTGTTCATTCATTCAATAACCTTATTCAGTAGATATTTACTAATGGGTATAGACAGTGTATTCTGTCCCTTCCGTCCACTCTTCACACTCAAGAGAGCTGGAAAAATTGCTCAACATAATGCAGAGATGAGATATGCAATACCAACTTCAGTATAAGGAATTACAAGTGCGAACTGTGTGGGGGAAAATGTTGCATTTTGAGGATGGAAAAATTATTTCCAGCATGAGGCATGGAGAAGGCCCTTCAGCTGAGGCTAAAGAAACTAGGAATTCGGATAAATGGCATTTGGGAGAGGGTGTGCATCCCAGATGGAAACGTTTTTATATGAAAAGACAGAACAGGAAATCTTGCTATGAAAACATCAAGTAAGTTACCTTGATCAGAAAACAGAGCTCAGTGGAGGAATAATGGGAGATAGAGGCACCTGGAATTGAAGTAGGAGGAGGCATTGAAGTCACGGCTAACGTGTTCGAGGTCTGTTCTGCCAAAAATATTTGCAGCAGAAGAGTCCCTTGGATAAGAGCTATGTTTTAGGAAAATTAATTTGGCAGCAGTTTATGGGACAGACTGTAAAAAAAGACATATATTTTGAAACTGATACAGTAGTTCACGCAGAGTGAAAATCAGGAAGTAGCGAACAACAAGAAGTAGAAACCTGGGATAAGTTGTACAGGAAGAATCTGAGAGCCCTTACTAGAAACATGAAGTGGCACGTCAGTCACTCCAAGCCTCATCCACACCGTTTAAGAGCCTGACATTTAAATTCTTACAATCTGCTGATCCCGAGCTGCCGTTAAAGCATTTTGGTTTCTACATGCCCCACGCATACAGCACTACGCTGCTTTCTTAGGCAGAAAATCTGCCGAATTCACTTCTGCGTTGCTCTTGACACCTGGATGAACCACTTACAGGAACTCGGGGTGTATTTATTGAATAAAAAAAATAGATATCAGTAAATTAATTTGATGACTTCATCTTATCTATCCAAATGGATCCATTTCATGGTTGCCCGCTAGAAGGGTGCTTGGTCTTTTTATCATCCCCTTGTAGACCTCAACTCTCTGCCTCTGTGCTTTTTGTTTATGCTGCTTCCCTTGTCTGGAACGGTTATTTCTTTTTTATCTATTATACAGTCTTTAAGGTAAAGGCCTCTGAGAATCTCCTTTCTTTGCCCAATTATAAGCTATTATCCTGTATTATTTAAAGCCATAGTTACAGTCTAGCAATTATTTATTTTTTGTCTTATTATTGAGCTCTAGCTGTTTACCAAAGCTAGATGTTAAATTATCAGAGAACAAGGCTGTGTAACATGCGTTCATGCATTCCTAATTTCAGTCACCGTTTAAATGAGTAGTAAGCAACAAGTGAATTACTTCTTTTCTTGTAATATATTATGTTCTCAGGACTTTATTTGTAGATCATAATTTACCAAGAACTATTTTCCAACCTAATTGCTTTTATGTATTCCTTTAAATATATGCTAGGTTAAAAGCAATTGTTTATCATCCCATGTCATGATTTTTATACCTTTTTTTAACGTGTGGAAAGGTCAAGGGGCAAATATTTTCAGAATAACAGAACACTTATTTCCTTAATTGCTATTAAAGAACAACCCACCTGTACATTCTTTGACCAGAATAAACACGTTATTTAAATGAATTTTAACCATTACATTACATAATTGAGAAGAAACCAGTTTTTTCTTGAAACAACTCTTTTTATTAGTGGATTATTTGTCACATTTTCTAATTTATTGTTGAAAAAATTTATTCAACAATATTTATTAAATGCTTATTGTGCACCAGGTATTTATTTTAGATATCTGATACCCATTGGGGAACAAAACTGTCAGAAATCCCCACCCACATTCTTGCAGAGAGGAACCAGAAAACATAACTAAGTAAATTACATGATGTATTAGAAGGTAATTAGAAAATAATAGTGCAAAGAAAGGGATTGGTGGGTCTGAATGGGGCACAGTGCTGCAAATATGACAGTCAGGATAGCGCTCACTGAGAAGGTAATGTCTGAGCAAACCCTGGAGGAGGTGGAAAGGTGGGCCCCAGGGGCCCGGGGAGAGCTTTCTGTGTGGAGGAGGCACCACAGCAAAGGCCTGAGGCTAAACCGGCCTTTTGTGTTGCAGCCACAGCAAGGAGGCCAGGGTGGGTGTAGTGGACAGTAGCAGGGGCTAAGCTCCTCTTGGCTTTCGCCCTGAGTAACATGGGAAGCCACTGGAGGGCTTTCAATCAGAAGAGTGGCATGACCTGACTTACGTTGTGGAAGGGTTGTTCAGTCTGTGTTGAGAATAGATACGAGGGAGGCCCGAGCACAGAGGCCGAGAGGCCTCTAAGGAGGCTACAATCCAGGCTAAAGGTGATGGTGCTTCAGCCAAGGGAGATGGTAGATAATGACGGTGAGAATTGGCTAGATTCAGGATATATTTTAAATATAAAACGAACAGAAGATCCTGACAGATCAGCTGGCACATCTGACTAAAAAGGGAGGAGTCAAGGGTGACTCCAAGGTTTTGGCCTGAACATCTGAAAAGATCAAGTTGAGATAGACAAGACTGAATAGAGTGAGTTTGAGAGGCAAGAGCCGACGATCTGGACTTGTTGAGCTTAAGGATTTGATTAGAAATCTGAGTGGAGAAGTTGAGTAGGCAACTGGACAGTGACTCTGGGATTCTAGAGAGAATCTGTGATACATAAATAAATTCGGGGTCCTCAATGTATTGACAGTACCAAAGCCAGGAGGTGGTATCATCAAAGAGGTGACTGTAGATAAGAAAGAGAAAACCAGGGGGTGAATCCTGAGGTACTCCAGTATTAAGATATCAGAAACAGCTTAGTAGACTGAGAAGTAGAGACTCATTCAGTAGGAGAGCCAGAAGGGTATAACCCGGTAGCCAAGCGAACAGAGTATGTGAACAACCAGAAGTGATGAACTATTAAGTGACTGATAATGTCAGGTGGAAAGAAGGTGGTGAATCGACCTGTGACCTTAGCAAAGTGGGGAAGACCTTGTTCATGGTTTCAAGAGAAGTCATGCTAGGGTTGGACATGTGAAAAGATAATAGAGCAGGTTTAAATAGAATAGGACAAGATAAATTGGACAGTGAACATACTGTCCTCTAGGAAGTGGTGTGAATAAAAGTCTCCTCTAAAATAGTAGAAATCGTAGTACGCTCTTATGCCAATAGTAATGATCCAACAGAAAGGAAGAATGAATAACATGGGAATCAGGCAGCATTCTTGAAGGTGACGTGAGAGAAAATGAAATTCGGTGTACAGGTGGAGGGACTGGCTTTAAGCCAAAGCCGATGGGTGCAGATGCCAGGAGGCGGGTCGCCAAGGTGGTGGGAGTCTGTGGAAGGCTTCTGCTCTTTGCTTCAGTTTTCTCGGTGAAATGGAAGGTAGGGCATTAAGTGAGACTGAGAATGGGGAAGAAGGTGATGGAGATTTGAAGAAAGGTGAGAAAGTATGAGATAGTCTTCCTGTGAATTTAGGAGATAGGGAAAATAGATCACCGTGCACTAGGGCTTACATGGGAAACGTGGTCATGAATTGGAAGTGGACAATGAGAGTCATTTTACGGTTTTCTCCAGCTGTAGTCAACGTGCACAGGTGCAGGCGTAGAAATGATGGGCAGCTGAATTCAACCGGGGCCGTGGCTTTGCCTGCAGCTGTGAAGGTAGGGTGCAGCAAGGAAATTGGGGCTGTGCAAGAGCTGTGGAAATGAGGGAAAGAGGGAAAAAGATATCAAGGAATTAGGGACTGTGAAATGGTGGTGAAGTCGATAGATTGTAGGTTCTGTGAGTTGGAAAAATGGTCTGAGTTGACATATAGAGGGTCTGAGCTAGAAAGATAAGAGATGTTGAATAGAAAGAGATATGCTTGAAATTAGGGTTTGGGGAAATTGGCAGCTAGTGTAATAACAAAATCTACCTATGCACAAGGTAGTAACTGAGGTCAGCAGATAAACTAGGAGAGGGGTTCAGGAAATCCGGAGGCCCAAAGGTTAGAATAAACATGAGCACCGTTAGGAATTAGAACCAAAACATAGTCAAAGAAAGTGTTAGTGACCAGGAGATTAAAATAATAAGAGGCTAAAGGGAGTGATTTGGTAATCAGTAGATAACTAAACACTAAGTGGGGGTGGGGCTATCATCTGCTGACATGACCTTCAGGGCTGGGAGTGGTGGATGGAGGAAGAATGGTGTAAAAGTGGTTATGGGGACAAGAGGGTGGAAACTCCTCCACTTCCAGGCCCCGTGAGCAAGGACTGTGCGTAAAATATCAGCCTCCACTTGAGGGGAACAAGTGCCCTTGAGAGGAACCAGTGTCCTTAGGGAAGAGCCAGGTTTCTACTGAGGAAAATGATGAGAACAGTAAAAGAGGAAATTAAGAATATAGAGGATTTTGCTGACATCCAACAAGGAATTATTTTTTTTTAATCACTGAGGTGTATTATACAGTTGTCTGCCTTCATGTAGAAGTGCTTTGCACAGTATATGCTCAGGTTTTTATGTATTGCCTGAATCACACCTGTCTGTATTTCAAACTAAATGGAAGACAATAGGAACCAAATAAAGATGAAAACATAGTTTACCAGAAACTTGAATTAGTCTTATTATTTATTCAAGCCTCCTTCACCATGAAACAGGTCTGTAACTTTTAATATGTGCTGGTAGTTTCTGATACAAATTTCAATATTAAAACAAGCGGAGATCTGTTCCTTTTAAACATATTGGACAAATCAATAAAATGCTGCTAAATGTATTTTTACTTCACCCCTCTGATTTCTCAAGCAATATCTAAGGTAAACTTAATAAATGGTAAAGACACAGTAAGAATTCTGCAAATGAGAACAGGAGGATGCAGCTTTTCTACTTAAGGAAAAGAGAAGTGCTGGGTGCTGAGAAGGGAGTTAGTCAAAGGGTCTGTGTTGTTCAGGGTGGTGGTCCAGGATATGCCCACAGGAATGGCTATGCCATCTGGGCATCTCCAAACAGCAAACCTACATTTCACATTGTCAGAACTAGAGTTCCCTATGGCATTTGCCCTGCAGCTCCTTGCATCCTGAATTCAAAAGATAATAACTGATATCAGTATGAAAGAATATAGTTTTCCACGTCAACTTCTCTGTAATACCTCATTCGGGCTTCATAACTATAAAAGACCTGTTTTTACAGACGAGGGAAGTGAAGCCCAAACACGT
The DNA here is from genome assembly GCA_032199065.1 of Smutsia gigantea. NCBI lineage: Eukaryota > Metazoa > Chordata > Mammalia > Pholidota > Manidae > Smutsia > Smutsia gigantea. The sequence goes on along the minus strand of JAVSCE010004057.1, from coordinate 28,024 downwards.
TAAGCAACTTACCCCAAGGTACCTTCACTCTGCAGGGAAGCTGGGAGCGACCTGCAGTCTGATTCCAACCCAGCACTTTCCCCCCTCATCTCAGCCTAATGATCTGCCTGCTCTGGCTTCTGGGTAGTGTGGAAATGCTGGCTTGGTCTCCAGGGAGATACTAGGACTCTCTCGACACATTAACCAGGGCAGCTCTGCCTGTGCATTCAACTTCCGGGCTCTGATTTTGAAAAGTCACCATGTTAATACATTTTATTCTTGTCAAGTGATACTGACTCTATCTGGTTACTCTCAGATGTTCCCCTTAAGGTGAGGAAAGGTCTTCTTTCTCCAACTGGAAGAGAACTTGAGTGGTGCCCTCTCAGGCTTGAAGGGTAAGAACGGGATCAGTGTCAGTCAAGTGGCCTGTACTTTGACTGGTTGGATATCTGTGTGAGACAAAATACCCACTTACCTTTGTCATTCCAAAGGAGGAAAAAAAAAAAGCAAGAAAAAGATCTGTTTTGTCGTGACAGCAGTTTAACATTGTAATAATTAAAGCTTCTCTCAACTGACTAGATAAACTGTGACTTAGAATATACACTATTTACCCTATCATTAGGGCACTAGCTTACTAGAACAAAGCGTTACTACTCTTTGATTCCTGTTAGAAGGGGCTTTACAGCTGCACAATTATATTCAGAGGCATAAGAAAGAAATTACTGATTTTTAGGGAGAAGATAGAAAGATTAAAATATTATTGCATTGAAAAAGACAAGTGAGTGTGAAATAATGAGATCCATCTATAAAAAAATAAGGAAATTAATTTCTTGGGTGGTTTTGCTTAGAAATTTTTTTTTAATTGTATAAGTGAAAGTGATTTGGCAGAAAGGTTATTTAATAAAATATTCTAAATGTCTCAGGAAAGTTGAATATATACACTGACTTATACTAGACCTTTTAATAATTAACAACAACTTATATATACTACCTGTATTCCTTGTTTAGTTCTTACTTCATATGCTCTCTGATGGTTCCCTGGCCCAAAATTAAGCCTCTAGTCCTGTATATCTGAGATAGATTCAGAGTCAAAACAAATTTCCTAACATTCTCAGTGCATTAAAATGGGATCAATCTGAGGAAACATCACTTCATGCTTTAAGTTAGTAAAGACTTTTATACATTTTTATGTATAATTTATATGCATTATATATATATTCACTTAGATACAGAAACTAAAACATTGGATCTTAAATTCAGTATAGTCTGAATTAGCTAATTCCCTCATCTGAGACAAAGAAGCCCTCATATGTTTAAAAATTTTTGTGATCAAATTTTAGCTTAATCATTTAAATATATAATACAGCATAAATTGCTTTACAGAATTCACTTTACTTAGTATTTTCAAAACATGTTATTACTTATAAAATAAAAACCATAGACTTGATAAGAATTTTGTACACATCTGATCATAATTTTACTCACAAACATCTTTACTCCCTTTCAATTTGTGACAACTAGACACAGAAGTTAAAAAATATCTCTAAAAACAAATCTTGAGCTATTTCATCCAAGTAAACTTTGGATCTTTCTGGATTTCTTTGTTTTGTTTTCTATAATGTTTAAGTAGAAAAACTGATATGAAAGCAGATGTAAATAATCTTTTGCTATTTTATATGATTACTTAGAGTGATTTACTTTTGGACTAATTTAATCAAATGAATAACCACCACGGTGACAGTATAGCAAAGTAGGTGGTTTCAGGGTGTGGCCACTAGACCCAGACTGCCTCGGGCAGATTGGTCCAGTTTCCATTTGAGTACCTGCCTAGCTATGACTTAAAATACGTTCCCTCTTATGTTTCAAGTGTCCTCCTTGATAAAAAAAATAAATATATATATTACCTACAGGTAAATATTTCATAGGGGACATGAGTGATCAAGTGAGTTGATAAAGAACTTATGACTGTACCTGCCGCAAGGTGAACACTCAGCACATTAGCCTTTACTAGCGAAATCTGAAGTGCAAGGTCCCACCTGACTTTTTTATTGTGAAAGTTTTACAGTGTATATGTTTTTCCCTTTTATTTTTCTCCTTTTCTTTCATCCCAAATTCTCATTGAATATTATTTTTTTCCCATTCTAATTCTTGCTATTCTCTAGCACTAATCTGATACTGGAAGATAATTTTTTCCTTAAGCCTTTCCTTTCTTCCATATAATTCTCTGTGACAGCCCACTGGAGGCCTCTCTTTTGGGTTAGTGAGGCTAAGCTGAATGTTGAGAAAGAGATAATTAAAAACTGCTGCAGAGCACTCTCACCCTGTGGCACTGTTGCCCCACTTTACCGGTCTCAGTCCTTATCTTAATTTGAAATATATGTGCTGAACTATAGTCCTTTAACAAAATTGTTGAGAAGTTAATAAATAACATGGTAACAGGCAAAGAGTTGCTGATACTTCCACAGCTCATTTGGGTTTATCTTCCTTATTTGTGTAAAAGCGTACTAGGTACTATTGCCGAGGTTAAGTTCATTTCAGTACAGCTCCACGCAATTTTTATGGTTTAAATAATTACTTTAAAACACTTTCATTGCTTAAAATATATTTTTTAAAGTATTTCAATCCAGTTATAGAAAATAAGCTAATTAAATGTCAGTGACCTTGGGACACTTCAGATTATAATACTGATTTTATATAGTTTATAATGTAATGTAATTTATATGATAAAATTCTACTTTATTGATGCATATACTAATGATAGCTTGACTCATAAAATGATCAAAGAACAAAAGACAGAAGGTCATAGAAAATGGGTGTTAGAATATACCTAGGAGTCTAGCATTTCCCCCTGAGGCAGAAATGCTCTTTTTCTCCATCTAACCTTTGTGTCTACACTTCCTGTTTGGGGAAGTTCATTATTTCACCATTTGGGGCAGCAGTAGATATTTTTAAATATTCCATTACAGTAAGCTGAAGTCTATCTGTACCTGTAATTTCCATAAATTCCCATTAATTCTGTCACAGCAACCCTTCAGATATGAAAAGACAGCTGGCATGAATCCCATCTTCGCTGTTTGCTCCTGGCTTCTTCCTGTCCTTCCTAGGATCAATATCCTCAGCTCCACTTCTTCTCAAATGGTATCATGGCTAGGTATCTTATTTTTGGAGAGTCATTAATTTTCTATCTTTCTTAAACCAGTCCTTGTATGTGTATCAATGAATCAAATATTAACCAATGTCCTCAGGATTAGCACTATGAAGGATGTAGATCTGACATAATGACAACAGAAGTGAGTAAAGGATATTTAAGTGCTAGATAGATACTAAGGTGAGAGCTAAACGAAGGAAAAGCAGGTGAAGGCTGCTATGGAAAGCAAGGTAGAGGGTGATAAGGATCTGGCCTGAGTAGCAGTGGAAATGGAACAGAACAGACAATTATGGGATATTTCAAAGCAAACGTCAACAGGATTTAGAAAACTGAGTAAATCCCAGTAAATTTCTGAGTGACTGATAAAATTGTTAGAGCTATTGTCAGGGGTGGGGGAAGAGAGAGCTAGTTTGAGAGCAAAAGGCAGAAAATAAGTTTGCTTAAGTCTGGGGCAAATCAGGACATCCATTTAGAAATTTCTCTTGGAGATACAGAACTAGAAGTTTATGTATCTGAGATATATCTAGGTAACCATCAGATTCAAGATAATAATTTTGTCCAAGAACTGGTGATTAATTAATCCGATGAAGAGACAGAAAAGACCAGAAGACTTGGGTGTAAGCTGGGAGATGTGTAAACTGACACAGCTAATGTGAGAGAAGTGTGGTCTAGTGACTAGTAATAGTGACTATAGGAAAGTCCATTTGAATTTTTAAAAACTCTATTATGTTGGCCCCAAATTCTAAAATCCTATGTTTTTGTAATTCCCAGAATTTATGGAACCCACTCCATGCTAAAGGAAAATGTACTCGTTTTGCCTGTCACAACTATGTATTCTTTTTAAAAATAAACATTCATTTAGTTATCTTAAGTAGTAGAAATAATCAACACAGTATTGGAATAGGTGGACTTACATTTTTTACTTTAATGCACATTTCATGAAAACAGGAAATTCACGAGACTCAAATCTCCAGTTGAAAAGAGTCAGCCACCTGAGGGATTGGTCTACACGCTGCTGACATCTAGATACTCAGAGGGTTGATGATTAATGTTATTTTGTGGAACATTAACTTTTTTAGTAATCATGTTTCTTTATAACTGTTTAATGATGTATTTATGATTGAGAAAGCAAAATCCCAAAAGCTCATAAAAATGTACATTTGTATGTTTCAGGTACTTCTATAACTTTAGGAAACTTTTCCTTTGAAATCTAGTTTTTCAAAAGTAGTTCTTTGTGTGTGTGTGTGTGAGAGAGAGAGATCTATTGATACATATAGAATGCTTTCATTATTCTGGGGGTGGGAGAGAATTTACATGCCACTGTATGATAATGTTGTCATCAAAATGATCGACCTAAATGATTTTGTGTGTGTGTATGTGTGTACAGCCACAATTCCTTCCGAAGACACCTACCAAGGCAAATGCAGGTTTCCAGTGTTGATTTCAGCATGGGCACAGAACCGGTCTTACAAAGAGGAGAAACCACCACCAGCATTGGGAGGATAAAGCCAGAGCTCTACAAACAGAAATCCGTTGACTCTGAGGGCAACATGAAAGAAGATGTCAAAACCTGTGGGAAACTTAACTTTACCCTCCAGTATGATTATGAAAATGAACTCCTCGTTGTGAAAATGATCAAAGCCTTAGACCTCCCTGCTAAAGACTTCACAGGAACTTCTGACCCTTACGTGAAGATGTATCTTCTTCCAGATAGGAAAAAGAAGTTCCAGACCCGTGTGCACAGAAAGACTTTAAATCCTCTATTTGATGAAACGTTTCAATTTCCTGTAGCATATGATCAACTAAGCAACCGAAAACTACATTTCAGTGTTTATGATTTTGACAGATTTTCTAGACATGACATGATTGGGGAAGTGATTCTCGATAATCTGTTTGAAGTCTCTGATCTCTCCAGGGAAGCCACAGTATGGAAAGATATTCACTGTGCTACCACAGTAAGTAAGAGTTCCACCCAGTACATTGCTTCTTATTTGACCTGCAGTGGTATATAAAACTATTATTATCCAGTTTATTAGAATAAGTTTACAAAGTTGTGGAATTTATGTACTAAAAACCTGCAAGGGTAGGATTTGATTACATAGCTAGTCCCAATTCAGGCACCTGCCATTATATAAGTAACAGTTGTGACAGTGTAAATAAAAAACCAGCTCTTGTCGTTTACCCAAAATAGTAGGTCTTTTCTTTTGTATAATGTTTATTTGTAACTTACTGGAGCACTCAATTTCCTCATAGTTAATACTGAATTTCATTATTTAAGTTGATTTTATTCCTCAGATCAAACTTAAAATATGTTTGAATGCTATTTGGAAAAGTCCTTGGTTTGGTCTAAAACAGCCCATTCCTTCAGAAGCTCTCATGGAATAGACATGATTACAATATTTGAAAAGCTGAGTGATCAAAGGTGACTGTTGACATTAGGACTTTTTCATTACAAAATACTTTTACTCACTATAAAATAACAACTGCAATTTTGGAAATTTTGAAAGCAGTAAAGAACAACATAAAATGAAAATACTCTATATCTTGGCATATTGCTTTCTGATGTTCATGCATGCTTTAAAATTATTAAAATCAAACCAAGTTTAATAATTTTCACACTGATTTTCTTTCATGCTCTATTTGTTTTACTGCATGAAATCTAAACATGTGACCCATTTACCTAACCATTCTCTTACTGTTGGATGTTTGCACTAGGCATATATTTTGTTATAGTAAAAATTGTTGTGTTCTTTTTTAGGTGAGTCTGGTTTTGTTCTTGGGGAGGGGGTTTGAGGTCATTTGTCCAGGATAGAATTATAAAAATGGAATTAGAGAACTGGTCTCTTAGATTAGATTGCTAAATTGTTTTGATGCACTGGTTTTTAAATTTGTTTTTTACCACCAGGTTGTCTTTACGTATGAGCCACCTTTTGTCTAAGTTTTACCAAAATTTATAAACTTAAAATGTAGACATTTTCAATAGAGAGAAGGGATTATTTCTAAAATAAGAAAACTATTTCTTAGTTCAAAATAGCTCCTTCTGTGCTTCTCCCCCATCAATGTTTTACTAACTATAATCAATATTTAGGGTCATGATATTTTGACTATAAATTATATAGATAAACTTAACTGAAAAATTTATACTGCAAGTTGCCTGCATTGTATCATCATACCATTTTCAGTCATTGATTTTTATTTCATTGTCTCCATTGTGACATCTACTATAGAACAAAAAAGAAATCTAGAATCTGACACATATTTCAAAAGTACATTGGGGCTCTTTTGATTTCATATTGTTTTTACCTTATTACTTACATACCAACAGGGAGTAAAACGGTAGGCAGTGATTTTTATTCTCATTAAAACATGGCACCTCCTAGAATTCTATAAATACAAATACAACTCGTTATTAGGTACTTCTCTCAATTTCTCCAGTCTTATATTCGTCCTTTTTTTATTCATTCAACAAGTATTTGCTGAGTTCCTGTTATGTGTTTGGCATGCTCGAAGTACTAGGGATGTAAAAAATTGTTTGGAAGCATGCTCTGGTCATTTATTTAGGTTTAGAGGTAAGTAACACCCAAATGAACTCTAAAAATTAGTAAAATTTCCTAAGAGACTGACAGTGGATTTTTTCTTTAGACTTGTAAGTTTTTGTGTTCTAAACTGTTTTTCTTAAGTAGGAATTCCTTATGGAAACTTCAATTTCTCACTGCTAATTGAACATATTTGTTTTTTGGTAAATGTTAATAAATTCTTCAATTTTATTTTCAACTCTCCCATATGCCTGCTGTATTCTATTTTTGCTGTAAAGATGACCACAGATTTGGTGTCTTAAAGCAACACAAATTTATCATCTTGCAGTTCTGTGGGTTAGAAGTCCAACATGGAACTTAGAGGGCTACGGTTAAGGTGTTCACAGAACTTCATCCTTTCAGGAGGGTCTGGGGAAAACTCATTTCCTTCTCTTTTCCTGCTTCTAGAGGCCACAGGCATCCCTTGGTTTATTCTGGGCCTACATAGCTAATCTAGGATAATCTCCCCATCTCAAGGTTCAGAATCTGCAGCATCCCTTTTGCCATGTAGGTGACATATTCACAGACCCATCCTTGGGTATGCCTTTATTCTGCATACCACACATGTAGACATTTTTATCTCAGAATCCTGGACCTAAAAAGAAGTAGGCAGATAATAAAAAATATTATTAAGTTATTCTAGTCAAATGAAATTTCTCTTTAACTGGCCATACACTGTTCTAGATACTGCTTATGGCTTTTTTGTTGAGAAGATAATAACCAAACCTACATTTCTTGACTATGGGCCAAAGTTCACAACATACACTAGTGTCGTGTTTTATGGTCTGTGCACTATTTAATTACAACTTCCTTCAGCTATTGAAAACATCATTAAGCAATTTAGTACTTCAGATTAACAAAATGAAAAAAATGATGTGGGTTGAAATTTGCCCAAGAAACTTCCTTTTCTTATACATCTTTAATTTTATACAAAAATTACAGAATTTCTACAAAGGTGGGGAAAAGGAAAGAAGCAGGAATAAATGTAGTCATATGCCCTCATCCAGCTCCTTAAAAAACTTGCCAAGGTGATCCAACCTGGCAGACATAGATATAAAACAATTTATGTAACAGATAAAGTGTATATTTGAATTAAAATATTATTGATCTTTATATTTAGAGAGACTGATGACAAGCGTAGATAAATAACTACCTAGTTAAGCATAGATCTTAAAAAAGCCATTCTTATAATTTAAGGTTCTTATTGAAATAATCATATATGAGTTTTTAAGAGTGCCTTTATATAACTGCATATCTCCAATTTAAATAATCCAAAATTTAGTAGAAAAGAAAACATTTGTCATCAACTTAGAAAGAAATTTTTGATACATCTTTAATATTTAATGAATCTCTTCTGTATCATGAAGTCCTGCCTCACACTCATACTGATATAAATGCGATGGACCTCTTTTTCCTTCTTCAGCCCAGTTGATATGTTACAAGTATTGAAAATAGAACTCTGGGAATCAGGGTGCTACTATTTTTGTGATTGTCATTTTTAATTATTTTGTGTTTCTTATTTTGACAAATTTTCATCATGGAATCTCTCTCACACTTTTTTCCCATATGTCCAAAGGCCTGTCCACAGCTTTATTCAGAAAATCTTCCTAGGCCAGTTCATTGAATGAAATTGATTGTTTTTCTACAGCATTTGATTCAAGTAAGTTCAATTTGATGACATAAATATTCACTAAGGACCTTCTATGTAAAAGTTTATACTTTGTCCTAAAGCAGAAATAAAGACTAGTAAAATGCAATTTATGGTCAAGAACTTTAGTCTGATGGAAGGAACAAGTGAACAAATTATTTGCCAATGTATAAATAATATTATATAATCTTTTCCTGATAACTGCCACAAATGTGGTCTTTTATACACATACATGCCCACATACACACACACACACCCCTTTTGGTACAGATTGTATCTCATATGAAAATAGCATTTAAAATCACTTTTGGGTAATGATAGGATTCTGAAAAAAGGAGATGGATATTCTGTGAAGAGAAAACAATATAAGGAAAAAGAAATAAATCAAGACTAGAATGTTCTCAGGGGGAAAAAGTAGACTTAGGAGTGGCAGTATGAAATGAAGGAGACACTAAAGGGGACCCAAAATAGAATGTTAAATTTAAACTACAATCAGTAGGACCTTTAATCAAATAACCTCATAGGGGTTTATTTTTATTTCATTTTTATAAGGAGAGTGAAACTACTGGAGCTGTTATCTTACATGGCAACTCGGTGTGTACAGCGGCTAGGAGTGGGTGATTGTGAAATCAGCGGGCCTCATAAGGAGTCTACTTGGCAGACTGGATGAGATGAAATACAGTCAGACTGAGGTGGCAGTGGAAAGGCAAAGAAGCCAATGTATGCTGGCAGATGCATTATCTGTGGCACTTAAACAGTCTACAGGTTTATGTCTTATTGCCACTTGCCTCTGAGCTTCTGGAAGACAGAAATCATCTTGTACATCCTTTGCACCCCTCACAGCAAATATGAGTGCTTAATCAATAAATACTTGTTGAATAAATTAACTTAATGAGTTTTCATCAAAAGTCAAATGTAAGAATGTAAGTACAAATCTACCACTCCCTGAGGGGAAAAAAACAATGCAGTGACGTACGCTATTGATTGCAAATTAATAAATAGATGCTTGGTTAGGTTCGTTAGTATTAACTACTTCCTATAAACAAAAAATTAAACAATGATTTGGTGTATAGCTGAATACAAATTCACATGTAAAATGAACCAGGAATATTTAAATTTACTGTCAAAAATCTACCAGGCTGAAACAAGAGTCACAATTTTATATTCATAATTTCATTACTAAAAATCATTTCTATACAAGAAGGATTAATATTTTTATCAGGGATCAGCAGGATTTCTTTTTAAATTTGAGGTTGAATAATGAGGAAATTTTAAAGGCATGTCTTTATTCTGTACAAAAAATTAATTTTCACCTTAGGGATCGTCCCGCTATATATCACAAATACGGCCAGCCAGTCACTTCCTGAGCTAACAGAAATATCTGCAATGTAGGGAAAAATCACATCACCTTGAAGAACAGTGTGTTCTCTATGCCACTATTTTCATAATGGGAAGGGGAAATATATATTCATATTAAGTTATATATATTTTTAAAATCTATGTAAGGACACACAAATTCAATAATAGTAGCTACCATTGTTAAAAATGGGAGAAACTGGATGAAAATGGGAAAGGAATGATTTGCAACATATTGCAAGATCATACATGTTTTATTTTTAAACTGTGAGTATATTTTTCAAGTCTTTTTTCAAAAAGTCAATCTTTATAAAGACTAATGTATCTTGAATATTTAAATGTGGTGTTCTCATGCACACTCAAGGAGCCATTGAAAATATAGGTAGATAAGAAAAAGGTTTCCTTATTTTGAACAGAACAACTTTGCATATTTATTTATTCACTTATTCAATGAATATTTTTTCAGCACCCTCTGTGTTTACACAGAAATTCTTACAGTAAAGGAGAGTGTGTGTGCATAACCACACTGACCTGGTTTACAGCTCTAAAGTGCTTTAATCTATTATCTTCTAACTAAGGATCTGTCAAGTATTTTTTGAAAAAGTAGGTCTTGACATGACAGATTCAAAGAAACTGCTGTCTTCATTGTACCAACCATTCAGAGGACTAAATGTACTAGCTGAGCTTTGATTTGAAATAGTATATTTTATTACACATTATTAAAATTTCTTTGGAAGTTTAAAAAAATGTTTAAATTCATTCTCTTATTTCCAGTGATATATTTTTCATTATTTGCCCAACCATCCTAGATTTATCTCAGGATCAGAATAATACTGTATTCATTTTTGCATTTAACTTTCAATGAAATCTCTTCTAAAGTTTGCTAACTATGCAATAATGTGTTAGTCAATAACATCTTAAGTGGTAAATTTCCAACCTCATTCTAAAGAAAAAGGTGTGGTGGAAGGCAGGGCAAGTAGGGAGAAAATATTTTTCGTCAGAGGGATCTCAGCAAGCAGTATTGTAGCCATAAATTTACATGGGGACAGTGAACCCATATCTGCTCTTCAGCATTCCTAATTTTCTATTTCATCTCAGCCATAAACCTGACCCCTGACTCTGACAGTCATAGACATAAAATCTGCTAATGGGCCACCATTAATTGATTATTATTAACTCAAATGGTGCAAATAAACTCCATAAACCTATTTGTAAGGTCTTTTAAGTTATTTTGCAAGAATTGACTGGAAGTATCTGTGTTGCAACATAAAATTAAATGAAAATTAAGTGTAAAGTAATAGAGTCTATCATAGACAGTCACAGGGCTATGAACGTTCTCAAGGCAGAATTCTCCTTGGCCTTGACACCTGCTCAAGTCAGGCAGACAGTTAAAGGGAACTTTGTCTCATAAGTATTTGGTATTCAATAAATCACTATTATTATTTTGGAAGTTTAATCACATCTATATACATTTATAGAGGACAAGACTGAACAAGTGTCTGTTCAGTCTATTTTGAGCCGAGAGGGGGGTCCAGATGAGTGAGTCTCAGATTTTCGCAATGTTTGCAATGGTTCGCAATTCAGTAAATATTGGATGAGTTTAACAAGAGCAACAACAAAAAGTAGCATTTCACGTGAAAGAGTACAGGTGAAGTTGGCTTTAAAGTAGCCCACAATAATGATTATAATAGCCTTCCATTAGAAGTTTAAGCAGTAGATTCTTGTAACATTGATTAAAGTGTTCTGTTTCACAAAACAAAAAATCAAAATGAATGCATCTCTAAAACTTAAATTTGTGCCACCAGTTTTAAACTAATTCAACACTGATACCACACTTTTAAAATAAATGTAGAGTTGTTGGTTAAGCACAGTATGATATTTTGAGTCACTGAAAGAATTATTCAAAAATCAATAGGTGACACTAACTATATTCTAATCATAATATTTGGGATTGTTTAAAAAGCAAGGTGAAATTTTTTTTGCCTAAATACTTTGCATTTGTATCATTTCCAGTTTAAATTCCTACACGGTCTACTTGTAAAGATTATCCATGTAGCTTCTCTATCATTCCTGGGTCTCTGTCTGTCTTGGCTGTAGTTACAGGAAGTGTATCCTTAATCACTAAAGAACTTGGGTTTTGGGATATATTGACAGCGTTTGCATCCTTGCTGTGTCACTTATCTCTGTGGCCTTCAGCAAATTGTTAAATCTCTCTAAGCCTTAATTGTCTTACCTGTAAAATGGGGATTATGAGAAGACCAACTGCATAGTTGAATACACTGAATAAAACGAGGGCTTAGCACAGAGCCAGGCATTTGTAAATGCTCACCCTGAGCTGGCAAGAATAAGCTACCAGCGGAATAAGATCATCAGGATATGGTTTTGTTTGTTACTGATACAGCTGACCTATAAAATAGGAATAAAGGTCTTGGTGCTAAAAATGGCTGTCCTGGTTTAAGGTGGTATGCTTTTCCATTTAGGTGGGAAAGGCTTGTATGAGAGTTAAGTTTTTTCATTACTGTACGCTAAGATTCAGAGAGTGAATATCCTTATTTCTTTCTACAAAATACATGTTCACAATGTCACCTAGCATCCCCCTATCTCCACCTGACAATTCTTCCCTTTCCACTGAACACCTCCTCCTCCTTGTTCCCTCACCAGCCTGTACATGCATTTATTAAAAAGTGCATCTTCTAAAACCTCAGGAGCTAAAGATGCTGGATCTATTGTGTGTGCGTCCATTTAGGTTCACTCTCCAGCATTCGCCCTGTTTGGGGCCTTACGGGGCTGGCCCGTTGGGTGCCACAGACTCTGCGCTCTGAGCTCTGCAAACAGACACTGGGGCTGGAGAGGAATGACGTTTGTATCTGTACGGTCTCTGGATCTTTCTCTACGTCCTTCTCCTGAGGATTCAGTTCCTCTCAATGCAGTCGTCTTCTCACCACGTTCCTTCTGAGTCCAGGCAACGGCCACTCCCTTGCCCTTTCAGGCCTAGAGGTCATTACATGCACCTCTACTGTTGCCAGCGCCAGGACACTGCACCGCTGAGGCAGTTTCCTGCTTCCTGCCCATGTCCCTGTAGAGAATACCTTCATTAAGCCCTCTAGAATTACTCTAATTTGTGCTTGCCATCTGTTTCCTCCCAGATTGCCGATTGACACCCTGAGGGAAATGATTCCTGATGACAGGTTAATTTACAGTAACCTTCTTGGACTACGCCATGCGTCTGAGACAGTCTGTGGGTCCTTCTCTTTGCAGGAGTCAAATTAGTCCTTAAAAGCTTGATAATAAGACAAGGCCTTCAACCATAGAACATGAGAAAGAACCATGACCATTGCTAAAATACACAGAGGATTTCAAAGGAACTCCTTAAACTGGAATTTTACATTTCATGGCAATGTGAAGAGTCAGACTTGCCGCCTTTTAAAAATCAAGATTTCAGACAGGAATGCTACATCATTTATTTAGAATAATCTGGAAAATAACTCTATGTTAGTTAATTTTATAGGTTTTAAAACATATGTGCCCAACGTCTTACTTCAGAAATTTAAAATAGAAACTCATATAAAATACTATACATGTTCCTGTTTTTTAAGTAGAACCCACTGAAAAATTTAACCTTTTCTTAATAGTGATCTTTATGACTATTATTATAACAAATCTAAAAGGCAGATTTTTATTTCTATCCATTGCTCTTCTACTGCACTATTTCCCCTCCATTATAAGTATACATGCTTCCTGAATTCCATACATTTCCAATTTGCTACTTTTAGGTTGTATAATAAAACACCTAGTTGGGAGTACTATATACAAATGAAATCAGTGAGTCTTAAATAATGACCTAAGATCTTGTTCTCAAAGTGTGTAAGAATTGTAATAGATAAGAAGTCCTTTCATATTAACTTAAAAGTTCATGAGTATGTTTTGGGTAGGAATTTGAGACCTCTCATATCTAGATCATGTGATCATAATGCTTCAGAATTGGTATTTCAAGTGTAATCCTCTCAATACATAGTTTAGAAAAGGGAATCTCGGACATTAGGAAAATCACTTAAATTGACACAGCTGTTTAACAGAAGGTCTATCAGTGGATTTTAAATCTCCAATTAACTCTTAGTGCAGTATTGTTTGCCTTGAATTATGTTATGGTGTTACCATGATTGGAATATACTCAAAAGAGATTTAAAAATTTGAATTTTTTTAAACATGGAATCCAACTTGTGGCTTATAGAGTTGAAATCTCAAAACACTTATTACATCTTTTGAATTAAAGGAAATTTTAATATGTTACTCTGATAAGAATATATGTATAAGGCCTTTAAAACTTTTCTGTCAAGTCTGTCTGGTTAATAATTTTTATCAGAATGCATGGCACAATGACTCTCCTGGCCTTATTCAAAAAAGCAATTGAAATCAATGTTATTTTAGGAAGTATCTAAGCAATTTTTATCTCTTAGATGTAATTAATGAAAAATTCATATTGGGGTACAAATTAATTTTATTATTCATGTCTTTCTATATTTTAATGCTTGGAGGTTGTAGAAATAAGGAGAAGCTTTTTAGCCCCATGAAGTTCCAGCGACATACCTGGATCTATTGCAAGTTTCAGGAAGTTAGCATAGTTCTAAACGTATTGTTGGATTAAAGGTATTCCTTTCTCTCTTGCATTTAACTACCTTAATTTTATTAATTATTAATATACTCTCATATATAGAGTTGACTTTTAAAGCTGAATGTTCAAATATTCTTTCTCCTCTATAATAGACTGCATTAAAGTTTCCTATAAATTAGGGAACTGATTTTCTAATTTCTCAAATTTTTTTCTGAGAAATACAGTAAAAATACTTCATCTGCTAGCTTTGAAATCTAAGGCCATGAAAACAATTCTAAGTTGTTGTTCTGGACAGTAAATTTTGAAGCACTATTTCCATTGGGGAAAGTCACAGAGAGAAGTGGAAAATTACAGGAACTGAGGTGAATATACATTTAAATTAGAATCCTGGCTCTGCTACCTTCTAGCTCTATCACTTTGGGTAAGTTGATTAAAATTTCTGCACTTGGTTCTCATCCATTAAAAAAAAAGGTTTATAATAATATCAACCACACAGGAATATTTTGAAAATAAATGAGATAATAAATCTTAAGTTTCTTCTAAAATTTAAAGTTGCCAAGTGTCATTTATCCCCAATATGCTATCATCTAGCACACAGAGAGACTGTCATCCACTAGATTATTAATATCCCAGTTTCTTCCATGTCTTACATTTCTTGCCCCAGTATTTAAATTCCTTACCCTAATCTTTAAATTTCTTAAGTGAATTAGCCTCGTAATTTTTTTTTAATGAACGAGAGAGAACTTTTTCTATGTCCTTTTCCCCAATCTTGAAATGGAATAAAACATGACAGTGTCACAAAAGACTGTGCTATGGCAGAAATTGCATTCAGTCTCTATAAATTCAATTTACTAAGCCAGAAATCTTACTAAATATCAGTTTTACTCATGTTTTTGGAGTGCTTTTAAATTTTTAAACACTGTATACACAGTCCCACACCCCATGAGTCAGTCCTTCCAACTGAAAGCTGGTGTCAGCGCCACCTTAGGCCCCTGCCGCCGGGGCACATAGCTGGCGGGCGACAGAACCAGCGTTGGCAGACAAGGTGGGCTGCTCCGAAGGTTATTACTCCAGAGACCAGTACGTAGTTTGTGCCGCCGCCTATCAGGGGTGGCCTCCCCCAGGCGGGAACAGCTGCCCCTCTTTCCCAGGGGACCACTGCAGTTTAACACCACTGCTGCCCAAGAGCAGCCCGGCTAGCAGCAGGCGTGAGCGTCTCAGGGTCTTCAGGGAGCTCTTCAGATCAGCGAAGAGTAGCCTTGCCCACACCGAACACTCTTGACTTGCTGGTCAAACCTCTGGGGTGTTAAGTGTAAAAGTCCATCATGTGATGGGTACCACTGCTGTTTCCGTGGTGTCAGGGATGTGATGGTCCTCTCCCCTCCAGGTGGCAGAGTTTGATAAGAAAGCCTTTATATCAAAGCTCAAAACAGTTTCATCCAGACAAGTGCAAACCACGAACAACTTTATCCAAAATCAGTTTTCAGAATATGGCTTTGGAATCATAACAAGGCAGGACACAGAGATGACACCATGCAAACCAATGTGAGGGACACTCTAAAGCACTGCAGCCAAGTTCAGCCCACCAAGTGTCTACGTACAGTCACACTGAGAGGGACTCCTTTCATTAATAATTTGATACAGGTATTTACAGGCATCAATCTAAGGAGAGTGGTATGCAGTTAATCACACACGTTTCTGTGTGTCCCAGTTGCTCTGGTCCCAGTGTCTCTCTGAGGCTCTCCCCTCTTTGCTTCAGACTCCTTACTACACAGGTAGTTGCGAAACTTGATTTGTTAAATCCAGGAAAGGCTGTTTTACAACTTCAGCTCTGTCTCTGCATCCTGCAGTCTTCCTGCCTCCTGGTAGATGAGTGTGCGGCTGTTCTGGATGGGATAAGGGCTAAACCATTTTGACAGGCAGAGCTTCCCACTTGGGCTGGGAGCTGAAAATTCTCCCAGAGAAACACTCTGTTAAATGGCATCACTGGGTTGTGACCATCAATCCCCTCATGGTCGGTGGGGGCTGTGACTGTCCTATCACTACCACTGCCGTGTTCTCTGCCCCCTTCTACCCTGACCTCAGCAAAGTTTCACCTGGAGTTTGTGCCCTGGCCAAGCACAATGCCTAACATTTTATGCTCAACGCACAGTGCCTTCCCTCCTTGTCACAGAAATACGAGCAGGTCCTGCCAAAGAACTAGTGAGCATTGTCTCTGCAAGGGGAGATGGCAGGAAAGAATCAATATGAAAACGTGGTGTAAAAATCCAGGTATCTAGGTTTTGGAATAGATGCCTCCTTGCCCTTTCCTTCCCCCACCCTTTGTGAATATGATGAAATCTGGTTTAATTAGAATCACTGGGAGAAGGAGGGAGGAAGTGCTGTGGGAAAATTGTGGTTCTTTGAAAGAAGAGGAGGGAAGTGGGCAAGGGTTGTAACGTTAATTACATTTGCTAATTGTGTTCTGTCAAACAGCTTCCTCTGCCTTCCCATTTGCGTCCCAGAGTCCCTGGACTGCTGTGCTGATGGGTTGGAGGAGACGGCCAGATGTACAAAGAAAAAAACAGCACCCGGTACCCCCTAGGGATACATTTGATTCTGAAATTCCAATGTGCTATAGCAAACATAATCGCCAATCACACTAGAGGGATTTATAAAGAAATAAAGTTCAACAAAACGAATAGATAAGGGTCCCCTGACTTCACCTCCCTGAACCCTTAGTATATATCTAAATGGATCAAAACACTTTGTTAGTTTGTGGACTCTTGGGGCCACCATATGTGGACATGCCCCCGCACAGTCGCAGGGGGTTCCTCTCCCAAAGCTGAGCATACCCATGTACAAGGCTGTTCTTTGCTCTCTTGCTCGGCCTACTGAGCAGTATTCACTCCAGACAGTTGTCCCTGCTGCCTCTGAAGTCATCACCTGACCTGATACTTTCGTGATTTATTCATGCAATACGTTTTTTATTGAGTATCGACCCTACACCAGTCACTGACCCTAGGAAAATTGTTGCAACAAGAAAAAAAAAGGTAATATTTTATTGAGCACCTATTATGTATTGGGCTGTCAATGGAGCCCAGAACATACATTCTCTGTGCACATTACCCTTATTAAATCTAACTGCAGCCCCTTCAGGTGATTATTAGCCAGGACATGGATCTTATCCTGCCTGCAGGGAAGATCAGGGGTGATATAAGCAAGTATTCCCCAGGATGGGTTACTTAGAATAAAGCCAGTGTTTTACCATCTAAGTTATCCTTTGGCCAGAGCCTGTGGTCTCTGCTTACCATCTGGTCATGGCTGAACACTCCAAGCCTCACCTTGCAGCTGCTTTATATGCTGCACCCTCTGTTTTCAATTCCCTTTCCCTTTAGTGATTCGTCAAGGTTCAGATTAAAAGTCACACACCTCTGAAGTCCTTGTGGATCCGCATGGGAAGAATTGCTAGTTTTCTCTATTCCTGTAATTCAAATGCAAGAATCCTTCTTAAAAGCACCTACAACACCAGGTCAAAAAAATAAAAAAGCATGTGCTTTAAAATTATGCAGACCTATGTTGTTAGAACAGTTTGTCCCCTCACTAATTGTATGATGTTCTGAGAAGTTATGTGACTTGTCCAAAAGCACGTGTAAGTCCTGTAAGGAGAAAGATTTTGCCTTAGTCATCAGTGCTCCCCCGGTGACTAAGAACACTGCCTGGCATTTTGGATGCTGTCAATAAACATGAGCATGATAATGCAGGAAAGAGTGTTTAGAGATGGACTAGGCATTTGATACAGCTGGAGTACAGCATTTGGGGGTCTGTGGGAGTCTAACAAGAGATGTGTAAGATGAAGGTAGAAAAGAATTTAGGGACCACATGCATCCCCTTGAGGAGGGTGGAGTCTATATTATAGCCCCTTGCATCCTGTACACATCAGAGAGTGAAACACAATCCCCCCTGAGATTTTTAGCAGAGCCAGGGGACAGGGTAAATGACATTGCACATTTGTTGTCCAATGTGGTCTTTCCAGGAATCCCCAGCCAGAACAACCCTGATGCTCTCTGCCGTACGGGCTGGATCCTTTCTCACCTAGCACATTGGCTGGAAATTTAAGTAATAGCCATTTTTTTAGGACCACTTGTCTTGAACTTGAAATTGAGCTTTCTGCACCAATTGATCCTTTGTGGTCTTTTCAAGGAGGCCCCACCAGTTCTGTAGCAAACAAGGCCTAAAGTGGCCTTTCCAGACACCCCTCAATGTGTCTGACCTCTATGTACTATTTAATCCTCATTTTACTGGTGCTTAAAATTACAAATTTTAGAGCTAGACAATAAACTAGTTCACTTCTTTGAGCACCCTCATGTTATATGAAAGAAACTGAGGTCATGTGAGGTTAAGTTGGTTGCCCAAGGTTAAATTCCATGATTTTCTCAGGCAGATGGGAGGTGTGGGTCAAAGAGAAACAGATTATTTTATATTAGTTTGATTCCAATAGACACACCCTGGGTCTGCATTTCACGGTAGCTTCATTTGGGGACAGGTGGATGAAGGACGAGTCATTTGATGAAGCAGCTCATTTGATCTAGTAACACATTGTTTAACGGTGTGAGGAAAACCATCCATTTTCTTACCACCCAGGAAATGTGGGAGGCAGGCTGCATTTAGGGTGTTAAGTAGTTGTGCTGACTGCTGCCACCACGGCAACCAATCGTTTGTTTGAAGCTTTTTTTTTTCAATAAATCTTAACGATCCTGACTTCCTAACGTATCTCTGAATTCCTTCCTTTCTTCAGCCAACCTCTTCCTGCACCTGTAATCTAACCTACTCAAGATAAAGAAATAATTTCCAAGTGGTGGTGTCATCACCATCATTATTTGCTGAGCATCTGTTTATGCCAGGCACTCTACATGTACAATGCCTCCCTTGTGAGGCAGATGTTATCTCTGTTTTCCATGTGATTAAAGTGTATTTTAATATTCAAGGAGGTTCTGTAATTTTGCCCTGTCCTTGGGAACCAGCATGGGAAAGATGTAAGATTTTTAATTCCTGTTTTCCTGCTCCAAGAACCTACGCCCTTTCCATTCTGCCGAGCCCCCTCTTTCTCACCAACACTGTTGGATCCTGACTGCCCACAGAAGCCACCGAGCAAACTACATCTTAAACCTCCTCCTACCCATCCCCAAACTCCATATTTCTAAACACAACTGCCCATTCTTACTTCTGAGTATTAATCATTAGACTCACATTTTTTCTCTTCATCCCTGTGAAATACAATCTCTTTAATCCTTTAAACTCCAGTGTAATGATTATTTCCCTCCAGGAGGGCATCCCTTGGCTTTAATACCATCTAGTTATCGAGCCTGTAACCCGCTTCCTCTCCCTCCCTCACCCTCACTTTGGTATAGCTTGATCTGCCCTTAGTTAGTTAGAGTGCCCAAGGCAACTCTTTGCGTATTAGTTCATCTTTCAAATGGCTCATTTTTATTTTGGAGAGACAGTATATGGGGTCAGAACACTCACTGTGAATGTTCTACAAAATCCATCAGTGTGTATGAAAACAAATTAAAATTCTTCCTACCTGAAAGAAATTTTATGGAACAATCTACCCTGGACTTTATAGCAGGTTTTCAAATGATTGTTTGCCCAAAGATACAAGAGTTTTCAAAGATTAATATGGGAAGTTCATGTTTATATAGAATTGGAGTAAATGAGATTACCCACAAAAAAAATTTTTTTTCAGAAATTCAAAGCCTTTCTTATACCACTTCAAACATTTTAAGGATTTTGGTTAAAAATAACCCTAAAAAACAGGGCCCACTTCTCTATATTCTTAAACAGAATATATAGGCTATTTTTCCTCAGCTTGATAACTCAGAGTCATCGTTTTGAATATTAATTACTGTTCGAGTCTGTGGAAAATGTTGTTTTTAAGTTACTGGGGCATTGTTAGTGTTAGTTGCCTTTGATACAAAATGATTCTAGGTTGCTATCCTTTTTAGAATATTTGCTTCTTCTTTATACGTATTGTGTCTTTGCATCTGTCATTTATGGCTTCAATCCCAAAACCTGCTGGTACTAGTTGCCTCATCTCCACATGCCACATGGGAGTTTTGACCTGTTGTAGATTGATATACCAAGTAAACATTCTCGTTAGAATTTTGTCTTAAACAATGGTAAATAGGGTGTTGAATAGGAAATGAACTAGTCTCTCTCTCTCTCTCTCTCTCTCTCTCATATATATATACGACAGAATTTTACTGCATGCTTTATTATATATATCTTCAGAGAACTTTCAACCTATTGCCTGGTTCTTTGCTGCGCACTAGAGAGTTCCACTTACTGAGACCAAGTCCGGCCTTAGGAACTGCAGGGGTCTGGGGCAGACAGAGAAGAGGCAGAGACTCAGACTCAAACTGTACCCTGGAGCTGCCCGTCAGCGCAGGGCCAGATGGGTGGGGAGTGCTGAGAACGGGTGCGCGCTGGAGCTCAGAGGACCGCTTCCCAAATGCAGAGTTCTGCTCTGACATCTATCACAGGACTCTTTTTTATGGTCATACAGCCATTTACGTTCGTGATGCTTATTTCTCACAATTATGTCTTAAATCACTTCCAGATTTGAAAGGCAGATGAGCGCTGGTGTTCGCCTTAGAGCATATTCTGCCCTTTCCATCAGGAAGGCACCTTGAGTTCTTGACAGTCATATTTGGTCTAATGAAGAATCAAACTTCTGCAGATATCTGTATGCATATTCTGCATTCCTTTTTACCACCCAGCCTACTCCAGTTTCCTTAAAATTCCTGAGCTCTTTGAAGAAGACGCGGTCGCGGGTGCAGCGGCCCTGCGTCCTGCCCGCCCCTTCTCCTGACCCACCGCTGTTCACTCTTGCCGAGGAACAAGTCGGCCAGGAAGCCGGGCCTCAGCCATGGCTTTTAAAGATACTGGAAAAACACCCGTGGACCCAGAGGTGGAGATTCACCAAATTAGAATTACTCTGACCAACCGCAACATAAAGTGTTTGTAGAAGGTTATGTGCTGACTTGATAAGAGGTGCAAAGGAAAAGAACCTCAGAGTAAAAGGACCAGTTAGCATGCCTACCAGTACTCTGAGAATCACTGCAAGAAAAATACCTTGTGGGGAAGGGTCCAAGGCTTGGGATCGTTTTCAGATGACGATCCACAAGCAACTCATTGACCCGCACAGTCCTTCTGTGATTGCTAAATTGATTACTTCCATCAGTACTGAACCAGGAGTCGAGGTTGAAGTCACCATTGCAGAGGCTTAAATCAACCTTTTTAATAAATCGATTATCAGTTAAAAAAAAAGAAGATTCCTGACTACGTGGAGTTAAAAAATCTAAACAGACTTCTTACCACTGTGGTAGGCAAAACGCCAATTGGTCTGCCACACAGAGCTATACAAAAATGTCCTTTAATCATGCCCTTTGCTTCCAGTTTCTTTGGGCCAGTACTTCGGTCAGCTCCTCAGTTCCATGCTTACATTTCCCAATACCCGTTAATAATAGAGTCAAAATGATGTCGCAGCTGGATCCATAGAAAGGATCTTTGAGAGATGGCCCCAAACATGGTGAACTTCCTTTGAGCCAGTAAACCTGTGATACACCCACAGAAGTAGCAAAATTACTTCCGCAGACTGTTTAATGTGTAAAACCACATCAGTCAGACCTGTAAAACATGTCTTATTTACTAGTCAGTCCCTTTAGAGGTCTCTGTTTAGGTACTTTGTTCCGTTTGCATGTGGTACAGTTCCTGTCAAATTCTGAACATTTCACCTCTGGTGTCTCCTATTTCTTTCCATGTTTCTTGGTGGAACTTGGTATCTTGCTCTACATTCATGAACGGATCCCTTAGTTTTTACCAGTTGGCTGCAAAATATGCCTACTCTTAGGGATAGTCCTTGGAAGGAGAAATACTCAGTGAGGGACAGGGAATTGCTGCCAGATAGAAAACCAGCCCATTGGCTCAGCCAAAAGAAACACTTGGAAAAAGAGAGAGAAACAAGGAGGGAACCATCAGATAAAAATAACAGGATTCAGACTTATTTTCTTAGCCCTTTCCAGCCTACTCTCTTCCTTCTCGGCTGACATCCTCAGGGGCAGAATCACGCTGTGGCTGTCTTGGTGGCTCTAGAACCTACCAGCGAGCCTAACAAACAATATTTGGTAATTGCTTGGCCATGAAAAGAGTGAATCCTTAGTAGGAGGTTGCACTCTCCCTGTTTCTCCTCGGGCCTGTGCTGTTGTCTCATGGGTCTACAGCCATGCAACAGCCTAGAGGAGATCCAGCTGGATATACCTTTGTTTTAAAATAATTACTTATTACAAATTTTCTCAAGAAAAATAATAATTGCTCCCCTTGATTGTTTTTCTTTTTCCTCTATCCAGTACTTACTGAGCCCCTGATACGTGTTAGGCCCCGCTCCATGTCATAGCAATACAGCAGCAAACAAAACAGAACCCCTCATCTTGTACCAGTCCCTGGGTTAAATGCCTTGGGCTTTACTGACATTATCTCATTTAATGATTAAGACCACTGTGGAATGGGTGTTTTCCTCATCTGAAAATAAAGATTCAGAGCTTAATTAAGTTTCCTAGGATCCACAACTAAGAGGTAGAAAAGAGGAGTCAAACCCAGGTTTAACCGACTCTCAGGTTGATGCTCTTCATTCATAGGCTGTACGACCTCTAGACCATGAAGAAATGGAAATTATATACATCAGAACCTAAGCTGAAGAATAAGTCCAATAAATATTAAGTTTATCATGAAGAATTTTTAAGAACATAGCTCTACAGACCTGGGTGCCTAGCAACTTATTTCTCCCCAAATCAAATCTACCACAAACTGTCTTACCAGGAACAATTTGATAAAATGCAGTAAAAACTCTTCAAGAAGCATCCTAAATGTGCATTGTTTACACTCATTTTCATGTGTCCACCATCTATGCAGCCATTGACAGCAAATATATCTATATCAGTGTTCTGTAGACAGTTCTACTTTATAAATGAAACATAGCAGGTTAGTTTTAAACCCAGATTAATAAGTAATCTTTTTGTTCCTTAAAAAAAAAAATGCACTGAGAGCCAGCTCTGTACCAAGCATTTCAGTAGGATGTAAAGCTAAGGCAGAAAGAATCCTGCCCTCCTAGAGTTTATATGTGGGAATTGGGAAAACAAAAAATGAATTCAAAAGATAATGTCTAATGATGATAAGTGCCATGAGAAAACTGAAGGATTGGTGAGTGTGGTAAGCCTTCAAAGGGAGAAGACCTCACTGCAGAGAAGCTGATTGAGCTAAATTCTGCATGGTGAGCAGTCAGCCATGTAAAGAGAAAAGAGAAAAAAAAGAAAATGCAATGGCCAAAGGGAGGAACAAACTTCATTTTTTTAAATAACAGAGTAAAAGGTTTTTATGTCTGCATCAGAGTGACCTGGGTGGGAGGCAAGAGATAAAAAGAGATAGGTAGGGCCCAGATCACGCAGGGCCTTGTAATGCATTGTCCAAAGACATGTTTAAGAATTGAAGGGGACATTTTAAATTATTACACCAGCACAATAGGTATAAACCCAGAATTTCCCAGATACACCAGGATTTATAGTTACCCTACTTACATGCCAGGGTGAAGAGTTTCATTTTATTCCAGTATAGTTGTGATCCCTGAAATGGTTTTCAGCTGGAGAGTGAAATAATTTGATTTGCATTCCGTAAGCGATCACTGGCTGCTTCTGAGATTGGAGATCAGTTTTAGAAACTAATGAAGTAATCCTGGCAAGAAGTGGTACTGGCTTGAATGGTAGCAATAGAGCTGAAAAGAAAGCCACTCATTTGGGATAGATTTTGTAGGTGATGTAGACAAGACATGGGCTGGCTGTGTAGGGAGAGGGAAAGAGAGGACAAAATATGACTCCTCAGGATTTGGGCTCCAGCCTCTGCATGGATTTTGATGCCATTAGCTGATTCGGGAAAAACTTTCACCGAAGAATTGATTTGGGGACATGATCGGGAATGCGTGGAATCGGCAGTCTGATTTTGAGTGTACTGAGCTTAAGACTTCTGTTAGAAATACAAACGGAGATGTCAAATGAGCAGCTGGGCTATACTCTCCTTTCTTACTCTGTTTAGAGCTGCTTACTTGCAATGTTATCTGTATTCTTGAAACAATTTAAAGTGACATTTTTTTTTTAATATAATTTATTTTATTATCATTAATTTACAATTACATGTGCAATATTACGATTATTAAACTACCCCTTCATCAGGTCCCCCCCACCAACCCCATTACAGTCACTGTCCATCAGCGTAGTGAGATGCTATAGAATCACTACTTGTCTTCTCTGAGTTGTACTGCCCTCCCCGTGCCCCCACAACATTACATTTGCTAATCGTAATGCCCCTTTTTCCCTCTTATCCTTCCCTTCCCGCCCATTTTCCCCAGTCCCTTTCCCTTTGGTAACTATTAGTCCGTTCTTGGGTTCTGTGAGTCTGCTGCTGTTTTGTTCCTTCAGTATTTTTTCTTTGTTCTTATACTCCACATATGAGTGAAATCATTTGATACTTGTCTTTTTCGGCTTGGCTTATTTCACTGAGCATAATACCCTCTAGCTCCATCCATGTTGTTGCAAATGGTAGGATTTGTTTTCTTCTTATGTCTGCATAATATTCCACTGTGTATATGTACCACCTCTTCTTTATCCATTCATCTACTGATGGACACTTAGGTTGCTTCCATTTCTTGGCTATTGTAAATAGTGCTGCAATAAACATAGGGGTGCATCTGTCCTTTTCAAATTGGGCTGCTGCATTCTTAGGGTAAATTCTAGGAGTGGAATTCCTGGGTCAAATGGTATTTCTATTTTGAGTTTTTTGAGGAACCTCCATACTGCTTTCCACAATGGTTGAACTAATTTGCATTCCCACCAGCAGTGTAGGAGGGTTCCATTTTCTCCACATCCTCGCCAACATTTGTTGTTGTTTGTGTTTTGGATATTGGCCATCCTAACTGGTGTGAGGTGATATCTCATTGTGGTTTTAATCTGCATTTTTCTGATGACTAGCGATGTGGAGTATCTTTTCATGTGCCTGTTAGCCATCTGAATTTCTTCTTTAGAGAAGTGTCTATTCATGTCCTCTGCCCATTTCTTAATTGGATTATTTGCTTTCTGTTTGTTAAGGTACATGAGTTCTTTATATATTTTGGATGTCAACCCTTTATCAGATACGTTTTTATGAATATATTCTCCCATACTGTAGGATGTCTTTTTGTTCTACTGATGGTGTCCTTTGCTGTACAGAAGCTTTTCAGCTTGATATAGTCCCACTTGTTCATTTTTGCTTTAGTTTCCCTTGCCCGGGAGATATGTTCATGAAGAAGTTGCTCATGTTTATGTCCAGGAGATTTTTGCCTATGTTTTTTTCTAAGAGTTTTATGGTTTCATGACTTACATTCAAGTCATTGATCCACCTTGAGTTTACCTTTGTGTATGGGGCTAGACAGTAGTCCAGTTTCATTCTCTTACATGTAGCTGTCCAGTTTTTCCAACACCAGCTGCTGAAGAGGCTGTCATCTCCCCATTGTATATCCAATGCACTTTTATCAAATATTAATTGACTGTATATGTTTGGGTTAATGTTTGGATTTTCTATTCTGTTCCACTGGTCTGTGGGTCTGTTTTGTGCCAATACCAAATTGTCTTGATTACTGTGGCTTTGTAGTAGAGCTTGAAGTCAGGGAGTGTAATTCCTCCTGTTTTATTCCTCCTTCTCAGGATTACTTTGGCTATTCGGGGTCTTTTGTGGTTCCATATGAATTTTAGAATTATTTGTTCCAGTTCATTGAAGAAAGCTGTTGGTAGTTTGATAGGGATTGCATTGAATCTGTAGATTGCTTTAGGTAGTATAGCCATTTTGACAATATTGATTCTTCCTAGCCAAGAGCATGGGATGCTTTTCCATTTGTTAGTGTCCTCTTTAATTTCTCTTAGGAGTGTCTTCTAGTTTTCAGAGTACAGGTCTTTCACTTCCTTCGTTAGGTTTATTCCTAGGTACTTTATTCTTTTTGATGCAATTGTGAATGGAATTGTTTTTCTGATTTCTCTTTCTGTTAGTTCATCATTAGTGTATAGGAAAGCAACAGATTTCTGTGTGTTAATTTTGTATCCTGCAACTTTGCTGAATTCAGATATTAGTTCTAGTAGTTTTGGAATGGAATCTTTAGGGTTTTTTATGTACAGTATCATGTCATCTGCAAATAGTGACAATTTGACTTCTTCTTTACCAATCTGGATGCCTTGTATGTCTTTGTTTTGTCTGATTGCTGTGGCTAGGACCTCCAGTACTATGTTGAATAACAGTGGAGAGAGTGGGCATCCCTGTCTTGTTCCTGTTCTTAGATGAAAAGTTCTCAGCGTCTCGCGTTAAGTATGATGTTAGTTGTGGGTTTGTCATATATAGCCTTTATGATGTTGAGGTACTTGCCCTCTATACCCACTTTGTTGAGAGTTTTAATCAGGAATGGATGCTGAATTTTGTCAAATGCTTTTTCAGCATCTATGGAGATGATCATGTGGTTTTTGTTCTTTTGTTGATGTGGTGGATGATGTTGATGGATTTTCGAATGTTGTACCATCCTTGCATCCCTGGGATGAATCCCACTTGATCATGGTGTATGATCCTCTTGATGTATTTTTGAATTCGATTTGCTAATATTTTGTTGAGTATTTTGCATCTACGTTCATCAGGGATATTGGTCTGTAATTTTCTTTTTTGGTGAGGTCTTTGCCCGGTTTTGGTATTAGAGTGATGTTGGCTTCATAGAATGAGTTTGGAAGTATTCCCTCCTCTTCTATTTTTTGGAAAACTTTAAGGAGAATCGGTGTTATTTCTTCCCTATATGTCTGGTAGAATTCAGAGGTGAATCCATCAGGCCCGGGGGTTTTGTTCTTGGGTAGTTTTTTGATTACCAATTCGATTTCGTCACTGGTGATTATCTGTTTAGTTTTTCTGTTTCTTGCTTGGTCAGTCTTGAAAGGTTGTATTTTTCTAAGAAGTTGTCCATTTCTTCTATGTTTTCCAGCTTGTTAGCATATAGATTCTCATAATATTCTCTTATGATTCTTGTATTTCTGTGGGGTCCGTCGTGATTTTTCCTTTCTCATTTCTGATTGTGTTTATGTGTGTAGATTCTCTTTTTCTCTTAATGAGTCTGGCTAGGGGTTTATCTATTTTGTTATTTTTTCAAAGAACCAGCTCTTGGTTTTATTGATTTTTTCTATTGTTTTATTCTTCTCAATTTTATTTATTTCTTCTCTAATCTTTATTATGTCCCTCCTTCTGGTGACTTTGGGCCTCATCTGTTCTTCTTTTCCAATTTCAGTAATTGTGTCTTTAGACTATTCATTTGGGAATGTTCTTCCTTCTTTAAATAGGCCTGGATTGCAATATACTTTCCTCTTAGAACTGCCTTTGCTGCGTCCCACAGAAGTTGTGGCTTTGTGTTGTTGTTGTCATTAGTCTCCTTATATTCTTTGATTTCTGTTTTGATTTGGTCATTAACCCATTGATTAATTAGGAGAGTGTTGTTAAGTCTCCATGTATTTGTGAGCCTTTTTGATTTCTTTCTAAATTTATTTCTAGTTTTATACCTTGGTGATCTGAGAAGTTGCTTGGTAGGATTTCAATATTTTTGAAATTACTGAGGTTCTTTTTGT
>JAVSCE010004056.1:0-26792 GCA_032199065.1 Smutsia gigantea | reverse complement strand
CAACACTGGGAACTAATCCTTGGGGCGCGCCCCTGACGCCCATCCCCCGAGGAGGGGCGCGCGGGGCCGCAGCAGACTACGGGTGTTCTTCCGGGAGTCCCTTCGCCACCGCCCGGCCCGGAGCGCCAACTGGCGATAAAGACCACACATGTGCACCCGGCACCGTGTCGCTGGTACCAAGCTGTGCAGCCGGGTGGGGACGCGCCTCCCAGCAGGCCTCGCGGGCGCTTCCGTCTACGCGTGACACGAGACTTCCGGCGCGGAGGGGTTGGGCGGGCGCGCGGAGGAGTCGTGCGCTATGGAGGCCGTGCCCGCATGCCCATGATCTGGCTGGACCTGGAGGCCAGTGACTTCCAATTCCAGCCGGCCGTCAAGAAGGTGAGTGCGCCCCGCGCAGGTGGGCGAGGCCGGGGGGCGCCCGCTGGCTGTTCACGGCCTGGCCGCGCAGCTCCGCAGCCTCGTCGGGCCTCGTCCTGACCTCTGCCGGACCGCCCGCGGGTGTGTTCGGAGCACTGGTCTGGCTCCCCACCCGGGGCCTACCCGCAGGGCGCGTTGGGGCGGCTGGGCCCGGCCTCGGAGACTCGTAGGAATTACCGATCCGTAGACTTGGGCCCTTTCTGTCGCTTGGTGCAGTTCTGTCTGGTTTCAGAACCACCCTCTTCGGGAGCCTCACTGGGCCAAACGATGCTGTTCCATGTCGTTTCCGGGGGGGTTATTCCTTTTCCTTAAGGCCCAGAGACCCCTTAGCCGTCACTGTTGGGCCTTCAGTTGGGCGGAGGAGACTGACAGGTTTGACTTTGACGTGGGCAAACGACCCCTGTGGCGAGATCATTTTGGCTGTTAGAAAAAGCGGTCAAGTGTGTTGACCAGGCAGTCCGGTTTCCACAGACATCTGCTGCCTTGGAGGGGTTATCTGGTAGTACCCGGTCAAAGCAGAATTGAAAAGGGACACCAGGACGCTGTTCTAGGTTAAGTCCCAGATCATCTGCTCTGTGCACCACTTAGCTGGGTGCTTGAGAAAAGAGATAGGGCAAAGAAAATGGGTTTGGAAGTAATCTCCCAATAAGCTATCACCCTCTCTTTACACTACCTTAGTTTGGACACTAATAATTTGTATTTCTTTGAGCTTATCATTTAACTCTTTTGGCCTCTTCTTCCTCATTTGTAAAACAAGGAAATTGTTTTGACTGATCTAAAATTCCAGAATTTTGTGACCTCTGAACCACACTTTGGTATCTTCTCCATCTGCTCTTTTTTATAAAAGTGCAATTAGATTTTTATAAAACAACAATACTCCTTTGTTTTCTAGTTCAGCCCATTCAGAGTTCTCCCTGACCTACCCCAGTTCTTTCAGCCTTGTTTGAGGGTCCAGTATGTGCTTGATCTGTGTGCTTGTGGTATCAAGTATTTCAGATTCTAGGTACAGTCAGCCGCTTGCCACTCCCTTAACATTCTCTGTATGTTTGCTCTTCTGTGCCTTTTGTAGTGGAATTCCTCCCACCTAGAAGAGGTCTCATCTTCACCCAGTGGGGTAGGGTTAGGCCCTTTTTTTAATCTCTGTTCTGTCCATGTTCCAGATCTACTTTAAATTAGGGTTGAATCCTTTCATCTGCATTAATCTTTCCCTTGTCCCAATTCCTCACTTTTTTATCCCTTTCCTGGTGATGGTTATATCTGCTGTGTTTTAACCCCCCCTCTTTAATTGAAAATGACTTGAGAACCATCTCTGTGCTCTGCAAAACCTAGCAGAGTTCCGCTGCATAGTTGGCACTCAGGATAATGTTTTCCAGATGTCTGAATGACCACTGAATGGGAACTCAGAGATGATGACCAAAAATTTGTGGAAATACAGTGGATAAAAATCTTAGCCCAGAAACTCCTAAGATATATTTTTGTTTGATCTGAGCCTTCAGTGGTCTTTGAACTCACACCTCGCCCACAGGGTGTTCCGTAAGTAGTGACTTCCCTGGGAGCCCTAGAGCTCTGGGAGAAGACCTGCTCATTGGAGGTTTAGCTTGAGGTGGTATCAAATCTGGAAAATGCACCTTCCTATGCATCATTTCTTCTTTTGTTCCCTCTTTGAGATTGGGAAAGATACCATCATCCGATTGTGTGATGGGTTAAGATTTTGGCATGTGTTTGCATGAACCCACTGAAAAAGCAATAGCACCCTGTAAGTAGGCTGGGCTCCAGAATCGCCAGCTCCCTCAGAGCACCCTGGAACAGAAGCCACTGCAGCCTGAGAATGCTTCCTGACCTGGACTCCTCTCCCCAGCCCTAGAGCCCCACCGTGCCTTCTGCCACTGGTACCCTTGTCCTTTTCTACCCATTCTCTGAGGTGCAGGAAGCTCCACCAATGACTTGGAGCTAAGGAGTACAGTGTGATTTAGGGTCATAGGGTAAAAATTGTTTCTTTTGAGGTCAACCTTTCAAGCCTATGCTAAGCCCTGGTAGTATCGGCAAATAAGAGATGATTCTTTTTATTTTCATGGAACTCACAGCCTGCTAGAGGAAATAGAAGGTGACATTAATGGGAGAGTAGACATATGCACAGTGTACAGAACTACCAGCCTAAGGACAGGCATTAGGGAAGGCTTGCCAAGGAGATGGGTTCCAAAGGATGAATAAGAGTTTTCCAGATAAAGGATTTCTTTCTTTGTGAGAGATAGGCTTCTGGGGAAAACAAAAACCCTTCTTAATGGTAGTATTGATTTTTAGTCCTGTTGGGCATGCCTTTGATTATGGAATAATGTGAAATAAGAGACAGGAGAACAGCAAGCAGGGTTTGAACTGCTGTGCCAATATTTAGGTTGGAATACTTGGATCCACATATTTTTCTAGTGGGAAAATGCTGTTGGTCCTGTACCTTCTTACCTGTGCTTTGAAGAGCACAGTGCTAACTCACTGAAAAGTGCTGCAGGATGACTCTTGTGCTCCTGATCCGTGAGAGAGCTGGCTCCAAGCATTAGTGTTTCAAGTTTGTTCCTCTTCTGGCACCAAACACCTGCCCTTAACCAATGCATTTGAGTTCAAGTCAAGCTCACTTGGACTGATGTGTTGACTCCATGCCTAATTCTCTCATCAAATAGTGAGTGATAATAGTATGTGCCAGCCCTGAACTTAAGGTCCATACGTGAATACAAAAACCTTTGCCTTTGTGAGCTTGCCTTCTAGAGGTAGTAACCCATCCTTAGGGCAGATGTAGCGTATGGTAGCCACCCTGCCAACCAAGTGGCTTCTTGACCCCTCCCCTCTTCCCATTCTGGCTGGGTGACCTCTCTGAATCCCCACTTTCCCACCAGGTTCCTCCAGAAAAACTACCTGATGTTCAAGTCCTGCCACCACTCTGCTTCTGCCTGCCCCTCCATCTTTCCCACCCCGGGGTTCTCCTACAGGAACATTCAGCCTTTTTTTCTTTCCACATTTGGTCACTGTCCTTGTTTGGGTCCTGGGACTGCTTTCCTCCTGTGCATCACATACGTTGACCTGTACCTCCTCAGGGCCCCTCTAGCTGCCCCTGTCAGTTGTACAGACTTTCAGAATCAACCAGATCTTTCTGCTCCCATCACTCAGCAAAACATTTTCCTTTTCAGATTTCCCATGGGGCACCTGACTCTTTTGAAAAACATCGCATATACAGAAAGGGAAGTGAGATGACCAGAGGCTGAGAGGGCCCCGCCAGTTTACCCGTGGTGGTGACCTGCCTTATCTATTATCACAGATTTGGAGTCACCACGCTGGTCTGCCATAGCCCATCTGCCTACTTGTGTTTTACGGCAGAAGATCCAGGCATGGATGACCTGGACTGTCCAATTCTTTCCTCTCTGGCTTTAAATCTCCTGCACCAAAGTCCTATATCCATTTTACACCAGATTCTTTCCTTTACTTGGGCAGTAGTAAAATGCTTGAGTATAAGTGCTGAATAAGTGTTGGTTGAATGACCTATTCTAGTTCTAGTACCCTCCAGGATGTAGAATTTGAGTAGTCCTCCCTGGACTTTTTCAGACAGGCTGTTGCAAGATGTTGGAGAGATGCCTCTAGTGCAGGGGTACAGTTAGACTAATTTCTTCCCACATTCGAGTGCTTGTGGCTTGGAACTTAGTGATATGTTTGCTGACAGAAAGGGGCTAAATATTTCCCTTGTTGATACGACTCCTTTGTATGAGTAAAATTAATCTTTAAATTCAATAGCAGAGCATATATTACATTAATTAACAATACTATATGGGGACTTACTTTTCCTGTGGAACAGCCCAAGGAATGCCCGACAATGAGTCAGCCCTGCAAATGGAGAAGAGAAAATGTAATGTGTATGGTGGACAAAGGCGATACTAACACATAATGCCTTTTATTGCCTTCTCTCTTTCGTCATTGCTTTAATTAGCACCACACCATTCCGAGATACTATAGTAACCGAAGAGCAAAAGCTAACACTCCTACCACCTTGGAGCGAGCGGGGACACCCATGCGTAAGAAGAATGAGAACCTGCTAGTACAAGACTAAGTGACACCAAAGGAATATCCCTGTGTCATAAGTCAGGAAAATGTCACCTGTTGGCCCCAAAATGTCTTTTACAACTTTCTCTGCCCAAATGCAGATCCAGTCAGGGTTTTCATATTGTATTTAGTTCTGTTTCTTTAATCTCTTCCAATCGAGAATGTTCTTCCCCCACACACCCCTACCAATTAATGTCATCAATTTTTTTAGAGACTGCATTAATTTTTGGGTAAAATGTCCCATCGTCTGAATTTTGCTGCATGTCTCCTTTCAGTCTTACACAGTGTATGCCCACCCTCTGCACTTCCTGTAAAAGCATGGATCTACTGAGTATCCAGCACATCTCCAGGCCCCTACTGTTCCTGATGCACTCAGTCTGGGTTGAGGTTGTCACTGGCCATGACCCTGCTTGGAGGCACACAGTCTGATGAAGCACGTTCAGAATGTGGGAAGAGCAGCATCTGACGTTTAAGGAAGTGACATCTCAGCTGAGTTTTAGTAGAGAAGGCAGAGGCAATGTGAGGACAAGCACTGAGATGTGAGAGCAGTAACTGCACAGTACTGTTGGCTGGTTGTCCCTGGAAGGGGCCAGAGGATAGTCCTTGAAGGCTGTTGAAAGCAGGTTGTGAGGGGCCATGAACCCTGCCAAGGAGATTAGACTTGGTCCTGGATGCTTTGAGGAACCACTGCTGCACACTATTTGTAGATTACAGTTTTTCTTTTACATTACAGCTCTTCCCCATAATGTTACTATCCAGAGAAAAGCACATTTTAGTGTATTTTTTCCCCAGGGGTATGTGTGTTTCAAAATGATTTAAATTTAGGAGTGACATCAGAGTTATTTTAGAAAGACAATTCTGGTCACTAGGTAAGGAAGGGATTTGAGGGAGTGAGTCGTCCAGGTCAGGGGTGGCAGGGGGTCAAGAGGAGAGCTCACGAACACATGGGACTCTCAGGAGGTAAAACCAGCAGAAGTGGGGTCACGGTGAGAGGTTTGGGAATGTGGCTGGATGGTGCCAAAATGAGCTCAGCAGTTGGCTGCCTTATTCCAGCCCCTCCCCTCCCTGTCCCTACTGGAGCAGGTAGGAGCTGTCACACAGCCTGCCAGGTTCCCATGCTGCTAATTCCTTTGCCACATGTCATGGGTCCTGGGAAGGGATTCCAGGAAAGGTGGGTGGGCCACAGACATGGTGTGAGTGTGCTAGTGGACAGAGAGGCCACCACTTCTCTGCCCCACAAGCCTCAGTTGGGGCCTGAAGGAACCTTGTGAGGCGGCATCAGCCCCCTTGCTGAGTGGGCGGGTCTGGACCCCTGGGTTGGGAATGCGGACATCAGGTGGCAGGCACTACCACAGGGGCGGTTCCAGCTGCCTTTGTCTGTTGGTCTCAGGCGAACAGGGAACCTTTGGTCCAGGCTGTGCCTCAGGCTGTGTGCGTTCTCACTGTTGAAGGCAGTCAGGTGTCCAGGTGGTGAGCACCATTGTGGGCAGGCATGCCATCCCCTCCCTGATGGGAGTGGTGGCCTCGCTTTTTCCCCTTCTCCCACCTGGGTCCTTCCCATCACACTCCCAAACCTTCCCTCACAGATGAGGACACTGAAGGTCGCTTACTTCTGTGGTGCCCTTTCCCAGCCCACAAGGCGGCTTTGTGCTCCCACTCTGGTTGGTGCTTCTTGCCTGCATCCGCTGTTCAGTCAGGATTATCATTGTGACCCCAGAGCACAGCAGGGGCCAGCCCTTGAAGGAGGCTTGAATTTTTGGCCTATTTTGGGATGCTCAGTAAGATCCTATTGCACCTAGCTAAGTTCCTCAGCTTCCTGTGTCGGCAGAGCCCCAGACATGGTAGAGCGGGCTGCAGCATGATGAGGACTGGACATGGAGGGTCACACAGACTTATTTTCCACTTTGCTCAAAAGAGGAGGCTCCCATTATCAGCACCTTGGTGTTGCCCCATTATTGAGGTAGTTCAGGAGATAAGCTTGTGATTGTGGCCTGGACGTGATCCTGAGCCCCGTGATTGCCAAGGAGTCGGAGAGCAGGAGTGGGAGCAGGAGTGCCTTTTCTATCCCAGGTGTACGTTCTTCCCTCTCTGTAGTTTGTCCTGAAGAATTATGGAGAGAACCCCAAATGCTACAATGAGGAAATGAAGAAGCTGGAATTGCTTAGACAGGTAGGAGGATGGTATTTTTATGTAGGTGTGAACAGGATTGCTTTGATAGAGAGGGGAGGAAACCAACTGGGTCTGTGTTCGTATTTTAATTCATTATTTTTTTCCTCTGCAAAAGCAGCAAAATTAATGAAAAGACAATTTGAAAATACTAAAAAAAAAAAAGAAAAAACCAATTTAAAAATCCTTTTCACAGTTTCCATGTATATATATTAAAGTGTTATATATACTATAGCACACCACAGTAGGATCGTCTACCACTGTGCGGCATATATAGCCTTTCCTTTCCCTAAACATGTCATGGGTACGTTTCTGTATCAGTGACCAGTAGCATGTTTAACAGCCTGCAGTGACTCTGTTGCAGTGCCTTCTATTGAAGAAATTGGCTCAGTTTTTTGCCATTGTAAATCTGACCCATGTCTCCATACTCAGGCATTTATTGGATTGTTCCTGTAGGAGTTAGTGGATAATCAGACATACTTGTTTCCGGCTACAACACCCAGCAGGTGTACACATGCTCCTGCAGTTATTTTTCAATTCTGGCAGTCTAATAGGTGAAAAAGGATTTCATTTACATTTTCTTGGTTAATGATAAGGTTTCACGGTTGCTGATGTGTTTTGTTCTTAAGTCTTTTAGGAATTGTCTGTCACTGCCCTTGTCCATTTTTGTATTGGGGTGTTAAACCTTTTTCCTTAACTAATTTATAAGACTCAGTCTCACATTAATGATGTTGCTCCTTTGTTTTATATGATGCAAATAGTCTTCTCGGTTCATTGTTTTCTATATAGTGTTTTTAATGCAGACTTTTCGTATTTTACTTACAAATGTGTATGTATAATCAGGTCCATCTCATCTCCCTTTACCTGTCTGCCTTTGATAATGTACTTAGAAAAACGTTGTCACCAAAATTAGATGTAAACAGCCAGCTGCTGTTCTTCTAGGACTTGTATGGTTCTGGTCTTTACTTCAATAAAGATTTAAGTGTATGATTTGTGAGAGAAGGCTTGAATTTCACTTCTGCTTATGCTGAATTCTTATATATAGGTTAGGTCTATTTAGAATTTCCTGCTCTATTCTACCATCTCCTATGCCAGTCTCATGATATTTTAAGTATTATATCTATTACCTATTTTAATAATACCTGATAATAACTTTTATTTTTCAATTTTTATGTGGCTTCTGACTTTTCTTGGTCTGTATGTCTAGTTGGATGTCACCACTGTATGATTTTACCTAAGTGAAATCATACCTCTCATCTGTTACACATTTCTTTTTTCCCAGTAAGGTTAAGATTTAATAAACAGATATCCTTCTCTTCAGTTTGGTGACTAGCATATTCTCTATTTAAACAGTCTCCTGTAATGGAAATCTTGATGATGTCCAGTATTTGACCCTGTGAAGATGACTGTGACAGTATCCTTATGTGCTCTTCTAAGTATTCATTTTTCTGGATACCTCTTTCTGTGTATTTTTAGATACAGAACTTTCTAATGGTTGTTGTAAAAGTCCCTTCTGAAAGCAGGGGCTGATTGTCTCCCAGATCTGGCTGGTGGAATGGTTGGTGAATGATGACAGGTGCAGCTGTGGGTGCTCTGGATCCCTGGAGTGTGCAGCCTTCCAGCACTGATGCATATTTCCTGTGCATTTGTGGGCATCTCCTACAATCCTGCTTCTCCCATTCCCCTCCCCCAAGAATGCGGTCCACGTCCCATGGGACTTTGAGGGCTGCAGTGTCCTCCACAAGAACCTGGGCCAGCTCCACTACCTGCCAAGTTGGGCCCCGTGGGCTCAGGCCAGGAGGCTGCTGTTCCTGTCACCTGGTGAGCTGGTAGGGCTGGGCTTGGGGCCTGGGACAGCCCCAGGGGGTCTGGGTGGTAGCAATGCCCCTCCCCTCCGCTGTCTCCTTGTTGCAGAGGATGGGGAGCCACGGGGTGTGGTGCGGTGTCCCCAGGCCTCCTTCCCTCCAGCCCAGTACTGGGTGGCTGGACCCTAGCCAGTTCTTCCCTAAAGATGACTGGGTGGCATCTCTACATGACTGAGATATTCTCAGGCAAGTCTGTAGCCCCTGAGGACATCAAGTACGAGCAAGCCTGCATTCTCTACAACCTTGGTGAGCTGCGTGGCCCATTCTCCATGGTCCCATCCACCAGCCCTGCCAACCCAGGTCTCAGCTCCCAGGTCACAAAGGCAGTGGGTGGAGGAAGACTTGGATTCTGTCCCCTCCACTACCTTCCTCACTGCTCTGCCAGCTGCCTCTTTTCTGGGCTAAGGGGAGAGATGGACTCTCCTACTTTGACAGCAGCCCCTGACTCCCTCTGTGGCTCTGGGCTGCTTCAGGCAAGAGAACAAGGCTACCCTTCCCCATCCTGCTGCCTCAGCCTCAGCCTTGCTCCAGGTGGGAGCTAGGGGAGCCCAAGAAGTGGTGTGTAGGAGCCCCCAAGGCCTCATGGTGACCTTAGGCTGGGCTGCAGACAGAAGGCCCTCCCCCTCCAGTCAGTCTGGTGCAGAGAAGGAGACTTGGGGATTGGCTGCACTTCTGGGTTTCCCCATTTGTTCCAGCTTTGGTGTCCTTGGACCAACTTCTTCAGTTCCCAGACCCCCATTTTCCTGATCCCAGTGACACTGCCCACCCTCCTCCCCATGGCCTTACCCTTGACCATGGTGTGGGCAGCCTGGGAGCCACCCCGGGCGAGTCGTGACACTGAGTCCTCTGCCTCCTCAGGGGCGCTAAACTCTATGCTGGAGGCCATGGATAAGCGGATGTCCGAGGAGGTGAGGCATCACGGCAAAGCAGGGAGGGCACTGAGTGTGTGCAACCCCAAGGGAGTACACCGGCATCTGTATGACTCTGCCTCCGGCCACCCTCGCCCTCTTCCCTCCCAGGGCATGAAGGTATCCTGTACCCACTTCCTGTGTGCAGCGGCACCTTCGCCTACCTGCGCGAGCACTTCCCTCATGCCTACAGTGTTGACATGAGCCGCCAGATCCTCACGCTCAATGTCAACCTCATGCTGGTGAGGCAGTGCCCCCCTGGTCAGGCTGACACCACTCCCAGGGAGGGGCTGGGAGGGCTGGATCCTGGACCTGGCCCAAGCAGCTGGCAGTGACGGATAAGCACGGCCTTGCCTTTGTTCTTTGGTGACCCACGGGAGTCAGGAGCAGGGCTGTGCCTGCTGGAGTGGGGGCACTGGAGCAGGTCAGGCAGTGGGGTTCCTTGGGGTGGGCCCACCGCTAAGGGCCGGCCTCTGGTGAGCGCACCTGCTTTGCTTTCCCAGAGCCAGGCTCAGGAGTGCCTTCTGGAGAAGTCCATGCTGGACAACAGGAAGAGCTTCCTGGTGGCCCGCATCAGCGCACAGGTGAGGACGAGGGAGACAGCAGGCCTCTGCACCCCTGACCCCACACTGACAGCCCATCCTGGCTCCTACTACAAGGAGGTGTGCTGCGTTCTGGAGAACCCTGACGCTGCCTCACTGCTGGGCCGGATCCAGAAGGACTGGAAGAAGCTTGTGCAGATAAAGATCTACTACTTCACAGCTGTGGCTCGTGAGGATGCTGTGGCCACGGGCTAGGCTTCCCAGTCGCAGCTCAGATTAGTGACATCTCTTCCTTCTTGACAGCTGCACGTGGGGAAGCGAGCCGAGGAGCAGCAGAAGTCTGGGGACCAGGTGAGTGAGCTGGGCAAGGAATGGCTCCAGCCTTGTTGGTGGGGCCCATTACCACACAGGAAGGCGGCCTTCCCCGGTCTCTGACCTCATGTTCCTGCCCCCCAGCTGCAGCCCTGTGACCTGTGTTGTCCCACCTGTGCCACCCTCACTGCTAGGGGGTGAGGCGGCAGAAGCCGTGATTGGAGCAGGGCTCGATGCTGACCTCAATGCTGGGGTCTGGGTGCCAGGTGCCGTCTCAGCTTGTTGACTTCTCACGGGTCACCTGATGGCCAGGCTGCATGGTATGGGAGGTAGCAGAGTAGGGTCCTCACAGGGAAGGACGAACCACGCTCTGCACCACAGGTCACATACTTCCAGAGCGCCCTGGACCAGCTCAGTGAAGCCATCAAGTTGGCCAAGGTAAAGCTGAGGAAGAGCCTGGCTGTGAGTACAGGGAGCAAGCCTGGTGGGGCCCAGGGGTGGCCTGGCCCTGGCCTGGGTCAGTACAGAGCTCCCCAATCCTGTTCCTACTCCACAGGGCCAGCCTGACACTGTACAAGATGCACTGCACTTCACTATGGATGTCATTGGGGGAAAATGAGTGAGTCTGTGGGGCTGGGGTGGCCCACATGGGAGGCTAGGTCCTGGATCCCTACTGACCCCCCAGGTCTTCACTGCCCCATCCCAACCCCCAGATACAATTCTGCCAAGAAGAACAATGACTTCATCTACCATGAGGCCATCCTGGCTCTGGACACCCTCCAGCCTGTAAAAGGTCTGAAGCAGAGGGGAAGGGAGGCGAGTGTTGCAGTAGGGGATGAAGATGGGGCCGTGGATAGAGGCATACTCAAGGTTTGTGGGGGCATGGGTCTCCCCAACTCTTCCCCTCCCAGGTGCCCCGTTGGTGAAGCCCTTACCAGTGAACCCCACAGACCCAGCTGTTACGGGCTCTGACATCTTTGCCAAACTGGTGACCATGGCTGCACATGAAGCCTCGTCATTGTACAGGTGGGCGGTAGGGGCCAGCTCCAGTCTAGGACAGGTGGGCTTGGCGGGTCTCGGGACACAGGCTTCCCACAACTGCTGTGTCCCTTCTGTGCAGTGAGAAGGCCAAGCTTCTTCTGTAGGTGATGGCCAAGATTGAGAACAAGAACGAGGTTCTGGAGTGAGTGCAGGGCAACGGTGCCGCACATGGGTGGAGGGGGCGCTCCTCCGGGTCTTCCAGCTCTGTCCTCCTGCCCAGGCTGTGTGTGCCAGAGCTGCAAGGCAAAAGGCTCATGTCTTCGGGGGGGAAGAAGACCCTGCTTCTTTGCTTCCAGCAGCATCCTGGGCATGGTCACAGGACCAGACCTTGCTTCAGAGTTGGGGGTCTTGCCCTGCTGGACTCCTTTTACCTGTTGAGGAGTTGGGTCAGCAGCCACTTGCCCTTGTTGGCTCCTCACAGCCAGTTCATGGATTCGATGCAGCTGGACCCTGAGACAGTGGACAACCTGGATGTGTACGGCCACATCCCACCCCAGCTTATGGAGAAGTGTGCTGCTTTCAGCATCTGGCCAGACTCTGTGCTTAACCTCGTCCAGTCCATGCAAGGTGAGTGAGGCAGGAATGCTCAAGCCCTTACTCTCGGCCTCTCCGTGTTGCCTGTGTTGCTCTGTGAGTGGTGGGCAGTTCTGCGGGGGACAGGCCCAAGCAGGCACCCGGTCTGCCTGCCTCAGGAGCTGCTCCCCCTCCCCAAACACCCTCAGTGCTGTCAGGCGTGTTCACGGACGTGGAGGCCTCCCTGAAGGACATCAGGGCTCTGCCGGAGGAGGACGAGCTGCTGGACCAGAAGTTGCAGGAGGTGGTGGGCACCGCGGGGGCTGGGCTGACTTTCTCCAAGGCTGAGCTGGCAGACGTGAGGCGAGAATGGGCCAAGTACATGGAAGCCCATGAGAAGGCTTCTTTCACCAACAATGAGCTACACCGTGCCATGAAGATGCACGTTGGCAACCTGCGCCTGCTCAGTGGCCCACTGGACCAAGTCCGGGCTGCCCTGCCCACACTGGCCCTTAGCCCGGGTAAGCCTCACCGTCCCATCCCCAGTGACAAGGGGTGCCAGGCTTTCTTGGGCAGGCCTCATGACCCACCGCTGCCTCTAGAGGACAAGGCTGTGCTGCAGAATCTGAAGCGCATCCTGGCCAAGGTGCAAGAGATGACAGACCAGCAGGTATCCCTGGAGCAGCAACTGCATGAGCTCATCCAGAGGATGATATCACTGCCTCTCTGGTGACTGCGGACCACACGCAGATGAAGGTGCACAGGCCGGCATGTGGGCAGGGACTCGGGCTCCCCACACTTGCTATAGAAGCTGTTTGAGGACCAGCTGAAGAAATATCACCAGCTGAGGGTGTACCTGGACCAGAACCTTGCTGCCCAGGACAGTGTCCTCCGGACCCTGACAGAGGCCAACATGCAGTATGCGGCCATGCAGCAGATACTCAGCGACCTGGACCGCAAGTCAGTTTCTGGCCCTGTGCTCATGCTGAGTCGCTCCAGAACTTAGTACCACCTCCTCACCTCCTCATGCCTGCTAGGTGGAACTCCACACTACAGACCCTGGTGGCCTTGTATGAAGCCTATGAGGATCTGATGAAGAAGTCCCAGGAGGACAAGGAAAGACAAGTAGTGATTCTATAGCATCTCACTACGCTGATGGACAGTGACTTAAACAGGGTAAGTGGGGGCGACCTGATGAAGGGGGAGTTTAGTAACCATAATATTGCACATGTAACTGTAGATTAATGATACCAAAATAAAAAAATGTAATTGGAAATAGTGGAATAATTACTGTTGGGATGACATTGCAGATACTGGACAGTTCTCAGTTGCTGTCTTGTTCTTCCTTTGCCTTATAACCAAATTAAACTCTAAAGTTGATCGTAAGCACTTTTTTTCCCCAAGATTATTTTCCCTATTTTCTTCTTACAAACAAAACCCCTGTTTCATTATGTTCTGTCATTTCCCACACTACCTCATACAGGATAGTCTGGCCCCAACAGTTGGGGTCTGATTGACCTCAGCCAATCATTGGGGATCCCACTGCCATTACCAATGATTGGTTTGGGTTTAGTACAGATACGATTCTGGTCACTGAGACATGAGGGTATCTGCTGGGAGGCTTCTGAAAATGGATCCCTCCCTTTTTGGAAAGATACAAAGAGAGAGACAATATCTGTTTCTCAACCACAGACACTTGAGCCATTTCTCTATCCCCACTCCCAAGAATGTGGGATCATTCTCCCTTGAAGAACCAAGGAGGCTGGAACAGAACACGAAATATCGAGGAACCAGCACTGTGTCAACTCCATAAGGCAGCTTTCAATAGGAGCAGTGGGAGCAGCATGGATCACAGCTTCATGGGTTTATCAGAGTTCAGTACTCTTCCCACTGAGATTTGGAAGTCAGGTGCCTTCCCTCGGATCCTGCTACAACACTTCCTGCAAAAGGAGCAGTCCTAAGATGGACATAGGAGGCTTTCCGCCAATCTAGTATGTGAATGTGTAAGCAATTGCTTAGAGGGAAAAAGAAAGAGCTCTGAGATGATGTGCATCTGAAGGGTGTAGGACAAACCATGCCTGTTAAACCTGCCATCTATTTCAGATCGAGTCCTCTCCTCCTACTTGCAGAATATCACTTTCTTTTTAACTGGAAGACAGTGTGAGGAAGTGGACACAGCATGGACATTAGAGCAACACAGATTTGGGGTATCTCCCAACTCTACCACTTGCATGACACTTGACCTAATGTATCTTACTCCTTTGAGCCTGTTTTCTCATATATAAAATGGAGAGCATGATTCCTAACTTGCAAGGTTATTATAAAGAGTAAGAAATAATTTATAAGGTGCTTAACACCTCAGTTCCATTCAAGAAGCAGCCACACTTTTCCTAACCTTCTTCCTAAATTTTCTTCTTAACACATATTAATTGAATTGATGTTTCAATTCGGAATATTTTACCTGTCACAAAACAGGAAGCCTGAATGATTCATTGTAAATAGGGTTTAACTAAAGGAGAAATGATGTCATTTTAGAGCTACTCAATAAATAGCATGAAGTTCTTCTTTCAGGCACATTTGAGATAATACAGCTTCTTAAATACTATGCAATATTCCTTAGAAGTGTATGTGCAAATATGGAGGCAAGAAACAGCTGATCTCTTGCTGTTGCTGAAGTGTGGTATGCAGGGAAGAAGTAACTGGTGAGTAAATTAAGAAGCATGACAAAGAATTTGAACCTGACTTTCAGGCTTAGAAAAATTCTACTTATATATTGTGGAGGAAGATGTAAATCTGTTTTATGTTGCTGCAATGAAAAGAAGTACGACTAATGGATATCAGTTACACTTGAATTTCTGTTCAATATAAGAAATTTTTTTTTAGTAACTAGAACTGTCTAGATAATTAGGATGGGCAAATTATGCTGAGTGTCTCTTACTTTCTAGAAAAAACTAAGTAAATATTAAATGACCATGCCTCAGAAATGTATTTAAAAAATAAATTTCCATTTTCAACAGGAAATTGAACTTTGTAGTGTTAAGACATTAGAAAAAAGAATCACTATCACAGATACTTTTTAGGTGTGATAAGGCATACTGTAGATTTCTTACTTTGTGTGATCATAGAAAAAAGTATAAATTATGTTAATTATAGCATAATAATATATTATATGAAAATAGCCTTTCAGTTATCCAGTCATAGGTCAATGAATTTATCATATAATATCATCCACAATAAATACTTTGAATGCTTACTCGAAACTAGTCACTCCAAAATATTTTTTAGATATTTTCTCTAATCCACCAACAATCTGAAAGACAAATATTATGGTCATTTAACAGAACACAGACCAAGCCTCAAAAAGATCAGGTTCATAACAGAGCTAATAAATGGCAGATTGAGAACTCTGTCTCCTAGTCCTGTGACACACACATTGTAACACTTACTTTTGTCTAAACCACTTAATTGCTTTACAAATGTTACTTAATTTTTTAAGACCTTAATATATTCCCCAAGTAAGAATATATTAAGGTTGGCCTCTTATTGTCATTAAGAAAGAGATTCTTTTTTTGTTTAATACTTTATTTCCAGTTACAAAATGAGAATACCTTAAACTCTAAATCAGTCAAATGCAAATTGACTAATACACATTTTGGAAATAAATATTAACAAGAACATTGGAAAAAGGTGTAAGGTAATAATATTCAAATAATTTTTTAAAATTAAATCACTTTGTTAAATATGTACATTTATAGATTTATGTATATTTATTTATATGTAAAAATATATAGAGAGAGCAGCATTATTTTCTGATACTTAAGTGCTATCTGTTTCTGCTTCTGGAATAAAAATTAGTTACAGAATGCACAACATGCATTGATAAAAGTAAGGAAGGATAAGTTTCAAGAGATGGTTTTTACTTTTATAAAATAAAGTTTTAGGTGACATCACCAAGATGGGGGTATAGATTGCTCCTGACATTGCTACCCACAAGAAAAATAACAACTATTTAAGAACAGAACACCACTGAGAGAATCCTAGAACACAGGTGTGAAATTAAAGCACCCCTCCACACCACAGAGACCAAGATGAACTTCATTAAAGGGGTGACAGGAGTCACTACACATTGATGGCTCCGCCCATCCCCCAGGCTAGCACAGCACCTCACAAAGAGGTCTCCCCTGAACCTGAGTCCTTACCTATCCATAATACTGAAAATGTTCTATAAAGTCAAGTTTGGCTTGACCTCACAATATCCAAGAATATTCTGTTTATATGTGCAATGGTTTTTTCAGTATCCACTTAACTAGGCTATAGTCCCTAGAATTCTCTTTACTGTGTGTTTTTGGTTAAAGTAGTCCACTAGAGAACACA
This sequence comes from Smutsia gigantea, assembly GCA_032199065.1. Taxonomy (NCBI): domain Eukaryota; kingdom Metazoa; phylum Chordata; class Mammalia; order Pholidota; family Manidae; genus Smutsia; species Smutsia gigantea. The sequence goes on along the minus strand of JAVSCE010004056.1, from coordinate 10,574 downwards.
TGGGGGGATTTTGGAGCCTTGATGTGAGGCCATAGCCACAGCCATTTTGTAGCTGACACACATAGCTTCTTATCTGCTGACTCATCTTGTTGGCATGAGGCCATGACTCCCAGCTGTTCTACCTTTTCTGGATCTTCCTTCAGCTTCTCCAAGTCCTGGGCCTGGAGTACATTTACTTCCATGACAAAAGACACTCATTGAGCTCCATGATGAAGGGTTAGAAGCGGTGACAGCCTGTCTGTGTGGGTCTCAGCTTCCTCTGGCTCTTTCACCTCACATCCATTTGACTGTCCTGGCTACTCACCCTGTGGTCTTTCAATTTCAATCTGCAGCAGGAGGCATGGAGACAACAGCCCAGGATTCTTACAGAGGCTATTTAACCAGCTCTCAGAATTTCATAAACTCAGATCCCCTTAACAAATTCCTTTGTGTATATGTGTATTGTGTTCATTAGTTTGCTAGGGCCACGAGAAAGTACCACAAACTGTGTGTCTTAAATGACATAAATTTGTGGTTTATAGCTCTGGAGACCAGATGTGTGAAATCAAGGTCGCTTCCTTTTGTTGACTATGAGGGAGAATATACTCCAGGCCTCTTACTGTTTTCTCATGGCTGTATGACAATATTTGGCATTTCTTGGCTTGCAGATACATTCCTCCGTCTCTGCTTTCAGGTTCACATGAGCAAAGTTCTCCCTGAGCAAGTCCTTATGTCCAAAATTCCCCTTTTTATATGAATTTTGGAGGGAGCCAATTGAGCCCATAGCAGTGTATGTGTATAAACATCACACATACACACAGACACACCTCCTAGTGGTTAATCCTTGATGACAGGCTATCTTTACCATGTATCTTCAAACATCTATGCCTTTGTCTGAAATAGAAATATCTTCCTGCTGTTTTTTTCCTAGGGAATGCTTACTCTTATTCCAAGACCCAACCAAGTCAAATGTCATCTACAGTGTGTTCCTTCTCCATTAACTCTACTAGGTCAGAGGTGGGGGCAGAATTAATTATAACATGCACAACTTAACTATAAAATCACACACATATATGTATATACGCATACTTTAATTGTATAAATGTTTAGATTTTGAATGGTATAAACAAGATCTTCATAAAATAAAGCAATGATGCTATACTATGCTCAGTTATATTGTCAATATTTGGTCAAAAAGAACTATACTCTTTTCACATGCATAACACTTTCAAAGATATCACAAGTACTTAATAAACAAAGCAAAATTGCTGAATTAAGTACACTTTGGGCCAACTGAGTTTTAAACCTTCTGATTAGTAAATTGCAACCATGTCAGTTGATCTGGAGAGTACATAACATTTTTATAAGCACTTTCACAGATTTAAGAGTATCAGATTCTAGTCTCTGTTGTGATGGTGTACGACAAGGGCTGCAAAATCAATAGCTATGTTTCTCAGAATTCCTTGCAGCTAGAATTCAACATGTGATCTAGATTCCACCAAGTAGATGCATTCATGTAGCTGTGCAATGTGAGGTGATGGCTACAAGCAGGGAAGTTGGATCTTCTGGAATCCATGAATGATCTAGAAATACAGATCCCCTAAACAAGCTGGTGGAGTGTATAACATCTACTCCTTAACAGAGGAACTGAGCAAAAGAAGAGTTACATCATGGCTGGATAGTTCCTCTAGATGCCCTGTTTCCAACTGTATAACATTCAAGCTCAATTCTTTGTCAAGAGTTTTAGAACTACCTAGTATGTTTTACATTGTTACATTGCTTTGACTATAAATATCCTGCCTCGTTTTTCTCTGGAGGCCCTCACCCTACTCTAACTACACCCATAGTCCCTGTCTCAATAGTTTGGAAGTATAAACATTTAGCTATGGAATGATGCTAGTTTATTAACCACCAAATAAAATGTATTGTTAAAGTCACATTAAAATGAAAAATTTTATGCCAGGATTCACTGAAATAGCAAAAGAAATGAAAAGCTATTTGTAAGATTATAGGGATAAAATAGAAATAGAGGCTGCAAGAGCATGAGTTGATTGACTCCAGTATTGCTGAATGTGACATGAATTTTTACTCAAACTATTCATTTTACTTCCTCATTAAACACTGACTTCTGCAGACTATGTAATCACCATTACAATGCAAGTATTTTAATAAGTCTCTAATCAATTTTAAATTTCTTTTGTATAATACATTTGCAGCCTGAGAATTATAAATCCTAGTGATACTCTAACATGCATTATATGAAAATATAGGAACTATATAGTCCTTTAGTCCTTAAGGAAAAAAGAAGAGGCCATGTGGGATGGTGTATTAGTTTGTCCAGAGAAATGTAACCAATAAAATTCATTCATTCATTCATACATTCATTAATTTATTATAAGGAATCACAATTATGGAAGCTGGCCTGTCCAAAACCTTCAGAGCCAATGCCCCAGCTTGAATCCGAAGGCTGGAAGCTTCTGTAGGACCAGTAAGAGCCAATGTCTCAGGTCAAAGGCCATCAGGCAGGATAATTTTATCTTGCTCAGGGGAGGGTCAGCTTTCTGTTCTGTTCAGGGCTCCTGTGATTGGATGAGGTCCAGAAACATTATACAGAGCAATATGCTTTACTCAGTTCATCTTATCTAAAAACACCCTCGTGGAAACATCTGGAATAATGTATGACAATATCTGGGTACCTGTAAACCAGTCAAGTTGACACATGAAATCACCATCATAGATTTATGAAGGACTAAACAAAAAGAAAGCAAGCTATGCAGAAAGTTAAAAATTGAAATCTAGTATTTTATTTTTGTCAGCTAATGGTCAATTTTGTTTTTTCCTCACAAGATGAGTTTCCTTGTGTGGAAGATAAAAATTGAAGTTAATCTTAACTTTATTTATATTGTATGAAATGCTATGTCTATTCACATTTTTATTTTAAAACTCAGAAGCAAAGAGTTTTGTGTTTGCTTGGTTTTTACTTATTAATTACTAAGCCTCTAATTTTATATACTAATGCTAACAGGTGAGTATAAGAGAAGAAAATTATGATATATTCTCATAAAAATTCAGGTTTTCTTTTTATATTATTTAGAAAAGAGTTTTTTTCTGAATATCATCTTTTTCATAAATAACATGGAATTCATAATATAGGAATATTTTATATACCTTTAAAATTTCAGTGCACTGGTTGCATAAATTAGTTATCATAAACAGTTTTCCAATTGAATACATACTAAAAATTCTAATTTTTGGAGGCAATGCAAGTTTTAAAAAACTCAATAAATTTAATATAACTGATACAGAAATTATTTAAATTTGTAGTTATTTGAGCAAGAATATTGTGACTTTTCAAGAAAAGAATAAAAAGGGAAATAACAAAAGTGCCATGGACTGAATTGTGTCCCCCAAGAATTCATAAGTTGAAGACTAAATTCAGTGTGATTGTATTGGATATGGGGCCTTTAAGAGTTAAGACTGAAGTCATAATTAATGTCCTTATAAAAAGACACACCAGACAGCTCACTCTTTCTCTCTCCGTGTTCACTCACCAAAGAAGGGTCATGTAAAGCCCTAGTGAGAAGATGCCAGCTACAAATAATGTCCTCGCCAGAAAATAAAACCTTAATCCTGTACTTCTACCCTTGAGAACTGTGAGAAAAGTAATTTCCGTTGTTCAAGCAACCCAGGCTATAGAATTTTGTTGTGGCAGCTCAACCTAAAAAACACATTAGGAAAGCTGAACCAGGCTAAGACAATTTTTGATAGCTAACCCTATACCCACACTACCTTGCTGCTTGTTATATGTAAAATGTAGTTTCTGAAGAGTTGACTGTATCAGGACTTATAATGTGGATCATAATTCTTGTCAGCTGGATTATTGGTGCTTCATGGGTTATTCACTAAGTGTAACATGCAGATTTGGTGTGAATCTAGACCTCAGCTTCATTTAGTTGTGGGCTTTGGGATCAGAGAGAGCTGTTTCCATTAGATGAGATCATGTGGAAGTCAGTGATCAAAGTGTCTGGCTTATAGGAAGCCAAGACTGACTTTTTGATTCTTCCTGTAAACTTGATTCTCTCATAGTTTTTTACATCTTGGTAAGTGGCATCGCTATCCACATGGTCGTGCTCATCAGAAACCTTAGTACATCTTCTGGATTTGTTCATCTTTGTTGAACAGCACTTCCTAAAAGACTTCCCCAACTGCTGAATAGAAAGTAGCAAATATGCCACTCTCCCTCAAATTTTCTGCATATTTATCAAGAGTTGATATATCTATTTGTTAAAATTATTCATTTATTTGCATGTAACCCATCTCCCTTGCTAGAATGTAAATGTCATAATCAGGAGATGTTGCTTCTTTTGTTTATTTCTTTATTTCTAGTACTGGACCTATGCCAGTCACATTGAAAGTGCTAAGTAGTGACTTGTTGCAAGAAACCTCTATTAAGTAATTCTTAGTGAAGTCCTGAGAGGTATTATTCACTTCGTTTTACAAGAATAGAGACCTTAAAGCACTACTAAAATTCTATTTAACTTTTGTAAACCTTAGGTTTCTTTACTCTAAAAATGGAAATAAAACCTAACAAAATTATTTAAAGTTTTTGATAAGATGTCAAATAAAGTCATCCTCCTTAGCAGAACATCTGGTACATAATAGATTTTCTATAAATATTTTCTCATGGTTTTTCTTTAGTTGCTCAAAACAGGAACTTTAGAATTGATTTTCATGATTATTTTTCTGGTTATTCATATTATGCCTGTTAAAATTAAAATAAACCAATCATCTATACATAAATGAAAAAGAGGAAAATAACCCCTTTTCTAACATAATGACAAGGAAAAACTTAAATAAATGTACATACTGCAAAATATAGTCCTTTTAGTGGTCAGTCTTGTAATATTTGAAAAATATGAATAGCTTTGAATCACTATCATGAGGAAGGTATAGAATATTTCTATTCTTCCAAAAAATCCCCTATGCATCTTTGCAGTCAAGCATCCTCTGAAACAAACCTAACTCCTTGAAACTACTGATCTGGTTTTTTTTCCTAATTTGCCTTTATCAGACATGTTTCACAGTATTTACTCTCAGCCTGTGACTTGTCTTTTTATTTGTTAAAACAGTGTATTTTGAAGGGCAGACATATTTAATTTTTATGAAGTCCAATTTGTCAAGTTTTCCTTTTATGGATTATGTTTATGTCATATATTTAAAAAATTTTACCTATCCTGAAGTCACAAAATATTTTTCCTAAGTATACTTCTAGGAACTGTACAGTTTTAGATTTCAGATGTAGATCAATTTTTAGTTAGTTTTCTAAGTTGTACTATTTGAGTCAAGATGTATATTTTGTGCTGAAGTTCAATTATTCCAATGCCATTTATTGAAAAGACTATTCTTTCTTCATTAAATTGATTTTGTACCCTTGTACTCTTGTAGTTCAATTTTGTATAAATTGAACATATTTTATAGATCTATTTCTCCATATTGTCTACATACCCATAATTTGTAAATACAATATTATCTGTTTAGCTTTATAATTACTTAACAAGTAGTATTAATCCTTCAACTTTGCTATTCTTCTGCAAAATTGCTTTTGGTGTACTGAATACTTTGACTTTCCGTATGAATTTTGAAATGTGCTTTCCAGTTTCTTACAAGAAAATATTCATTTTAGGATTTTACTGGGATTGCATTGAATCTATTGTTTAACTGGAGAAAATTGACATCTTTACAATAGCGAGTCTTCTAATCCATTAGTATTGTATATTTTTTAATTTATTTAGGCTCCCTTGATAGCTTAGCTTATTAAACTTAAATGCATTTTGTTAAATTCATACTGACATATTTCATGGATTCTTTTAGTTCTGTTTTAAATGGTATTGTAATTTTTTTTCTCCCATCATTTGTGTATCCTGTGACACTGTAAACTCACATACTTGCTACAGTAGCATTTGTAGATTCTTCTAAGATAGGCAATCAGCATGCCATCTGAGTATAGGAATAGTTCTATTTCTTTCTTTCTAATTTCATTCTTTTTGTTTATCTTTTGTGTTTTACTGCACCATCTAGGGTATCAGCACCATGTTGAATAGGAGTGGTGAAAATAGACCTTTTCTTAATCGTCTTAGCAAGAGAGTATTCAGTCACTCACCTTTAAGTGTGATGTTATCTGTAAGTTCGTGTAAATGCTGTTTATAAAACTGAGAAATTTCCACATATTCTTGGCTTATAGAAAGTATTTTATTCTAAAGGGATATTGAATATAGCCAAGTGCTTTTTCTGCATCTATTGAGATGACCACATGCATTCTCTTTTGTAGCATTGATATTTTAATGCTGAATCAAACTTCCACTCCTGCATGAACCCCATTTGGTATGATATATTAAACATCTCCATATCTATCTATCTATCTATCTGTCTATCTATCATCTATCTACTATCTATCTATCATCATCTATCATCTATCCATTTATCTATCTATCTTGCTAAATTGAACTTGTTAATATTTCATGGATCATTCTGCATTTATTTTTAGATAGGTATTGGCATACAGTTTCCTTGAATATATTTATTTTTTGGAATCATAATAATGATGGCATCATAAAATAATTTGTCAGCTGTTCTTTCATCTTCTATTTTCTAGAAAAGGTTATGTTAAATTGGTAATTGTTTTCCCAAGAAATGTTAAGTAGAATATGCTAGTGAATAATCATGTACTGGAATTTTCCTTATTGTAAGGATTTTGTCTATAAATTCATTTTTATTAACAAACATAACTATTCTAATTATTGATTTCTTTCATAGGCTTTGATAGTTTGTGTCCTTTTGCTCATTTTATCTCAGTTGTCAAATTTATGAGCATAAAGCATTTTTAATTTTTTTATTTGAATTTAATTATTGTAGAACCTACAGTGAACTATAGTGGCATCCCCTCTTTCATTGCTAAAAATTGGCAATTTCTCTTAGCTTCCCTTTCCTCTCTTTCTGTTTGGTCAGTTTTGTTGGAGTTTATAAACTTTTAATTTAAAATTTCCAAAGAATCAGCTTTTGATTTCATTAATATATTCTAATTTTTTTTCTGTTTTCTAGTTCACTGAATGTTAAATTTATGTTATTAATTTGCAAATTAACACTTAAATTACATGTGGCTATGTTAAGGTAGACTTCAAACAGAAAAATCCTGAGACCTTAAATATAGTCCTTGAACAGATGGGGATTCTGCTGTTTTGTTTTGTTTTGTTTTTTTAGCAGAAGATAAAACACAAAAAGAATTATGTGGAATATTTTTTCTTTAAACTTATTTAAATGTGGTGTTAATATTTGTTATTATAATATAATGAAATAAAGGGTTCTATTCACAATTGTGTAAGTTTTTGAAAGAAGGACCTAGTTTTATTTGTATAGTATTTTGAAATGAGAGTTATTGTCTAGATTCTCTAATTTAAAGAAAAAAACTACCAACAACACTATATTTCCCCATCACAATTGCTAGTTAAAAACAGATTTGCATATTTTGTTTTCTAAGTCAGTGGAGTGCATGTTGACTGAATTTTCAACCCCCAGTATTCTTGTTTGCAACAGTATAAAGTGACCCAGATTTCTGGTTAAGTCAAGTGCCTGAATTCCCTCTCCAATTTTTCTTACCCACACTGCTGCTTGAAGTGAAGATGAAATAAGAGAGATTGGGCAATGCTGGTTAAGCATATGCATGCTAGTAGCATTTCATTTAAGAAATGCTTCCTTGAAAATAAAAAATTATTTTAGTGAATTTTCTCAGTTTTGCTTGCATGTACACTTTAGACATCGTTTTTTGAAGGACACATTTACTGGACATAGAAGAACTGATTTTTTTTTCTTTTAAAACTATAAAGATGTCTCATTTGTCATCAGGCTATGTTTTCTGTAATATTTGTCTTCCTTTCCTTGTACTATATTTTATTCTTTTTCTGCCCACAAGTATTTCTTGTTTATCATTTTTGTATTGATAATATGAATATGATGTGTTCTGAAAATTATTTGGCATTATATCTTTGAATATTTCTTTTACTCCATTTGTTTTCTCTTATCCCTTATGCTTGATAATTTATTTTCCACATTCTTGAATACTTCATTCTGTTTTTCCCCCACATTTTTCTTTTTTTGTGCTTTTAAATTTGAGTAATTTGTTTTGGCTGATTACTTACTCAACTATGACAATTCTACTAATTAGCCTATAAAGAAGTCATCCAATACCTGTTCACCTTGGAAAGAGCAATGTAGGCAATATTAGGCAAGTATCAATTTCACATGATTTAAGGTGGGAACATACCTTCTGTTTTCACAAAATAGTGGGAAGCCAGTATGGCTGCAACAGAGTGAATGGGTATGAGTGGAAATGGGGTAATTAGAACTATGGAATATAGTCAGAGAGATAGTAGGACGTCAAAACAATGAGATGGTTTATATAGTAAAAGCTTTCAATTTCATTCTGAAAAATATGGGTAGCCACTGAAAATTTTGTGCAGGGGATTGTCATAATCTGTCCTTAGAGTAACATGATTATTACTTCTACTGTGTTAAGAACACGGTAAATGAGGCCAAGGACAGAAATTCACAGCCCAGTTAGAAGATTTCATAATAATCCAAGCAAGAGATGATAGGTACTTGAGAGATGTGGTAGCTTTTATGAGACATCAATTTGGCTCAGTTAAAATTCTCAGTTATTTAATTGATTACTAGTCGTGGATTATATTGCAATATTTCCAGAGTCTCTTGCCTATCTTTAGTGCATCTGCATATCAGTAGGTGCCGCAAGGGGTGGAGAAAAGTGGTCCATCTACATATCAATAGGTAATTTCAAGGGTAATTACAAAGCCATGTGAAGATTTATTTGGACTGGAGAGGCTGAGAGGAGCTCTCTTCTTCTGCAGCCATGTCAAGAAAGAGATGGGGACAAGTGCTTGTAAGAAATAAAAGGTTTCTTAACTATTTCTGCTTTCAGTTTTAGAGGTGTTTTTCCCTGGGATTTTCCCCCCAAAGTTACATCTGGTGGCACTTTGCAGGCCCTCTGAACCTGAAATCTGTCTAAATGGGTGTGAGCCTTAGATGGATTTCCATTAGGGATGACAGGGAGGCCCCAGAGTCTGCCGTGGTACAAAGTGCAGCTTTATTTGGGAACCCCCTATATGTGGGACTTCCAACTGGGGAACTCCTAGTGGGGAATTGGTCTAGGGTAAAGCACCTCCTAGAGGGGTGAGGGCTTCCACAGAATTGGGGAAGAATGGAGACACCTGAAGCTGCAGAATTAGTCCTCCATCAGATAGAAGACTGCTTAGAGGCCCTGAGTGGCCATGTAGCAGCTGACATTGTAGGATCTCTTTTCTTGGAGATAGTGGAAAGTGTTATCGAGGAGAGAGAGAGACTTCGACAGAAGAGAGATACACTTCAGCATCACTTGGAGGATCTGGGTGATGACCTATGCGATGCCCTTAAGGAAGAGAGAGAGTTATTTAGGTGATGGTTTGAGCTTCTGGAAAATTTCTTAGCAGCAACGTTTGGGGTGGGGTGGGGTGGCAGCAGAAGAACCTGCATTGCAGAAGCTGGTCAGGTAGGGGGAGGAACGCATGGTAACTTCAGCTCCGGAGATGGTGGAGGAGATGGGAGAGGATGAGGGGTTGAGGCCAAGGGCTGATCTGTTGCCAAGGACACTGCTTGAGGCACCAGCCTCTCCTGCATTAAGGCCCACCTGGTTGTAATTAAGAAAGTAAAAACACAACAATGTTGGGCTACTGAGGGAAGGAACCGCACCCTCCCAGGTTGTGGAGCACTCCATGCTCCTCCCCTATACCCAGGATGGGCTGGTGGACATAAGCATCCCATATAGGCAGAAGCCACTGGAACCTCTGCTACATGGCTTTTGCATCTCTGGGATATGGGGGTGGAAAACATTGTTATGTTGGGTTCTGAAATGAGTAGACTGGCTTCCCTGAGGACTCACCCTACTCTCCAGCAGCAGTTGCAAAGTGCCCATCACATCTCAAGAAATAGGGTGCTTCTGGATTGGCTGACAGCAGCCATCAGGGCAGTGTAGCCTAATCAGGGTGATTTACCATACTTACCCATTAGCAGGAAAACATATGCAGAGCTCCAACAGGGGTTGCGGGAATTCGTTGTGAAAAATATCATTTATAATATGGATCCACTGGGGCCCAGATGAGTTGTTCAATGTGGGAACAAGAAATCTGGTGCTCCATACAGCTCCCGCAACTCTCTTTTGGTCCCTAGTGAATACTCTTGCTCCCCACATAGGGCAACCCACAAGTGAGGCTACTCGTACATTAGCAGATCTGGGAGAAGTTGAAACAGTAAGAGCCCAGAAGGAAGTACAAGCCACGACTGAAAAGAGAGGTGCAAAAGGGCCCTATGAAGGTCTCAAGGACCCTGATGTGGGCTGATTTGATAAAATCAGGGGTAGTGAAAAAAAACTTGATGGGCAGCCCAATAAAATATTATTAGAACTCTAGCACCAATTAAAGCCAGAGCAGCAGTTCCAGCTGCTAAGGTCCAGTACATGGAACCTGGAGGCAAAACCCCACGTGTGGCCTGCA
>JAVSCE010004055.1:0-19096 GCA_032199065.1 Smutsia gigantea | reverse complement strand
AGTCTCCTTACTCCCACCCTCTCTTTAGCCACACCTGACCTACCCATTCCTGTCTCCCGTATAACCCATGTCAGAGCACTCCATGCTGTACAATTAGTTCCCCTAATTGCTACCCTAGGAATAATCACGGGTACTGGAACAGGAATTGGAGCTCTAGGAATACCCCTTGCAGAATTCACTAAACTATCAAGGGAACTCGCAAAAGGGCTGAAAGAAGTCTCTAACCAATTAGAACACCTACAAGATCAGGTAGACTCACTAGCCTCAGTTGTTCTCCAGAACCTCAGAGGTCTAGACCTCCTTACAGCTGCACAAGGTGGCATATGCGCCCTACTCCAAGAACAATGCTGCTTCTACACCAACAAATCCGGTCTCGTCTGAGATGGCGCAAAACATCTCCATGAACAAGCCGCCAAACTTCTAGAAAACTCCCGTAGCAATCCATTCTCTTACCCCTTCAATTGGCTCCTGCCCCTCCTGGCCCCTATTACCTTTATTATTATTATTATTCTCCTTTTCCTTCCCTCCTTTATTAACCTATTCCAAAAATTCATTCAAAATCAAATTTCGAAAATTTCTAACCATATTGTCAACCAGTTACTCCTCCAGGACTATCAGAGCCTTCTCACAAAGAATAATGAAACCAGCTATGATGACGTCACGAATCATTGGAAGATGCCCACCCTTCCAACTCTACAGCAATGGCCTCGCCAACCCCAGAATCTGTGCCTCCTTCCTGCAGGAAGTAGCTAGAGAATGAGATTCTACACCCAGTTCCCCAGAGGCCCCTATTAAGAAAAGAAAAAGATGAGAATGAAGGCAAATTCTGGCACGCTAAGACACACCACCCCTTAAGATCCAATCACCAACATCCCCGTAGCAGAACACACCCTACCCCTACTCCTTAAAAATGCATAGCAGAACACACCCTACCCCTACTCTTAAAAACACGCTTCCTCACCCAGGAGCTGCTGCTCTCCACCTAGAGACAGCCACTCTCTATTTCAGCCATTAAAATCTCTTGAATGGGTTTGTGCCTCTCTGAGTTATTTCAGGGTAGGGAGGGTGGCAGCGAGATACCCTTTCAGCCTGAAAAACAAAATTCCCTGTATTAACTCAAATGGTGAATACATAAGGCTGTTTCTTGACTCCACTCTTCCATGCAGTTCCTCAAGCTATCAGACTGGTGACTAAATCGACGGGCATTCTTCCGGGACTGATCCAGCAAAGAATAATTTGCTCTCACATCTGAGATATGTAGCATTTTGTTCTCTTCATTGGAACAGCTAGATGCTTTTGAATCTTCAATCACTAACTTCTTGGAGTAAGGGGTGGGAAAGGAATTAGGAAGCTTCTCTTTAGAGCCAGGTTTAAAGTACTTAATTTGGAAGGCCAATAAAATAGATTAAAGTAGATGAGGATAAATTTTTCCTAACACTTACAACAGATTTTGCCTTTTGAGCTCCTTTTAAGAACCTAGATCTAATTCCTAGTTATAAACTTAAGCAAGTTCAGAGCCAAAGTAATGTCCAAACAAAAGCAAGCTGCCAGGGTGGGGCATGAGCTAGGCTTGTCACAAGAACCTGAGCTTGCAGCATAAAGAAAGATTTCCTGGGAAGTGACTTGAGCACTGATCCTTGACTAAACCTTAACGTCAAGTAAATCAACCATTTCTAACCCTTTGACAGTTTAACCTAGAGTCAGTCTAAAATAATAACTTAAAATCAAAACTAAACTAAAATAACCTTTATTCATTAATCAGTTAGTGAATTGGGAGCATTGAGATCTTAACTGAATAGAACACAAAACCAATAAGCTTTAATGGAAGGTTTTGTTACATAAAAAGTCTAGAGGCTTTAGAGCCATCTTTGACTCCTCTATTTTTCTCATGCCATGTCTAATTCATCAGGAAATACTGTTGGTCTGTTTTTCAGAATATATCTGTAATCAGACTACTTCTCACCACATCCACAGATACCACCCTGGTCCTTGTCACCATCAGTTGTAATAGCTTCCCAGCCTGGTGTTCCTGCTTGCTTCCTTCTTTCCCTGTAGCTTGTTTTCAACTAAGAAACCAAAATGACCTTTCAAGAATGAAAATCAGATCACATCAGCCTTCTGCTCAAAACCCCACAAAACATTTCCATTTCAACCAAAGTCAAAGCCAAAGTACTCACAATAGCCAATGAGATCCTATGTGATTAATCACCCATGATCTCTCTGACCTCTTATACTATTCTTCCACTCATTCTCTCAGTTCAGTCACCCTGGCCTCCTTGCTATCGCTCAAACATGCCCAGCATGCTGTATCCCCTTAGGGACCTGTTCCTTTTGCCAGGAGTTTTCTTCCTCTAACATCCATTTGTCTAATTCATCCACTTCCTTCAAATCTTTGCTCAAATTATTTTTCTCAGTGATGCCTTCCTTGATTACTGCAACCTCCATCCCACCTTGGCTTATTATTATGACCTTACTCTGCTCTACTTTTTTTCTTGATAATGCTTATCATTTTCTATCTACTATAAATTACACTCACTTATTTTCTTTATTGTGTGTTTTCTTCTACTAGAATGTAAACTTCTCAAGGACAGCAATCTTTGTCTGTTTTGATTACCTTGAACTATGTCTAGAAATGAATATTTTTGAATGACTCAAGGAAAAATAGATAATTCTGATGGAGATGGTAAACTCATATGATATGGGGAAGGTTCTGGGGAAGCATGAAATCACTGGAGCACAACAAACCTGCAATGTTGGTAGTATACTCATTTTACAGGGTAATCTAGAAAGGTTAAATGACTTGTCCAAGGTCATATGGCTAATAATGCCAGATCAGAACTTTTTAGTATATCAGTAAGACTCTAGGTCAGATTGTTACATGTCAGCTGGTGTGAAAAGAAAGTTACTTAATATAAAGTTTATCTGTAAGGGAAACCCAGAGGAGGTGATGTGACCTGGTACCTATAATACTATTCTAATTAAAAGTAAGACCCCTGAAGAGGAAACAGCTGTCAGAGTAGAAAAAAGAGATCCTGAAAGATAGATTTTCAGGGCAGTGACTATGATTCCAAGTAATTTTGGCTCACTGGCCACTAGTTAGAAAACTGGAGAGTCCAGAGGGGAGGCAATGCCTCAGGAATCCTTGAGTAGAAGCTTAACTTCATCCTCTTCCACCTTGATCAAATCCTTTGAAGAGCCTGAAGGTTGAGATTCCTGCCCAACAGAATTCCCTGAAGTCCCAAATAAAATTCAGACCTAGGTTAGCAGGACAAGATTTATCCCTCCCTCAGGGAAGGGAGTACTCAGTATATCTCTAATGGAATTTGAAGTTCTTTGAGGCCTGACAACTAGTCAGAAGACTTTTTCATGGAAACAAGTATCACTTCATGTTTCTATCCTCAGTTACTCTTAGATTTATTGTTATGGGTTACATGGGCTGTCTCAATCAAGAGTTTTCATGCATAAACCCGCACTGCCTAGATTTACCTTCATGCATTCCTCCTCATTTCTAATACCACAATGTTATTGCCATCCCCAGAGCAGAGAGGGCTGGTGAGTTCTAACAAATGTTATAGAATTGTCAGAAATACATGGACTACTACAGAGATACATAACTTGTTGAACATGAGTCATAATTCTGTTTGTTTTATGATAGGATAAAAATCATATATTTCATCAAAATGGAAAAGGAAAAGGATGAAAGATGAAAAGATAGTATTAGCTTTTGCTATATATCAAGTCACCCAGAAACTTAGTGGATGAGAATAACTCTTGCCTCATACTTCTGTGGATCAGAAATTTGGGCTCATCAATGCCTTTCTCTTCATATGAACATTCATCCATAATATGGCTAACTCAGGCTGCTTCACATAACAATGGCAGGTTCCCAGATAGCAAGAGTGGAAACTACAAGTCCTCTTAAGGACTAAGCTTAGAACACACACACTCTGAGTTCTGTGATATTCTTGTGAACAGAGAAAGTCACAAGGCCAACCAAGTTCACAAGGCAGAGAAATAGACTCCACCTTTTAATAGGAGGAGATAAAAAACTGGCTCTTTCAATCTACCACAGATGTCTACCCCTATAGTGAGTAAACCTCAGAGATAATAAGCCAAAGTCAGATCAGGCAGGAACTAAAAAGCTATATTAAGAAATTGGAACTCTACCTGTGGGGAAAGGGGAAACATTTTGATCAGGGAATTGATGTGATAAAGTGAATGTGTTAGAAATACCTCAAACCAATATAATATTGTATATTAATTCTATTTCAATTAAAAAAAAGAATATCACATTGCCTGAAGAATGGAGAATGAATTACAATGGACAAGTGTGAAGTCAATAGTACTGTTTGGAATGTTGTTGTATTTTTCCATGTGAGAGGTGGCTTGGTACAGTGTAGTGGCTGTAAGAATGGAGGGAGATGTATAAATTTGAAAGATATTTAGGAGACAGGAACCATTAGGATCCCTGTGAAGATTATTGTGAACATAAGTAGGTGAAGAAATCAAATGATAATGATGGACCTTAAAATATTAATTTGGGGTTATAACATTAGCTTGTTTGCATCTTGATTGCTTTCAGGCCTTGTACTAACATTTGAACTGTATAGATCGTTTCCTATTATTAAACAACATTGCCTTTAATGTCGTTCTAACATCTGTATCATTACATAGTTAACGGGTCATTAATATAGCAGGGTACTTAAATAAAACCTTATTCCATAGCATACATTTCTTCCTGCTTGTTTAGAAGCAGAAAATGGGTCTGTATTCTATTTGCTAGTACTTTGAATTAAACAGAACATCCAGGTCTTTGCAATGAGCCAGCAAAAACAACTAGAATGCGAAAGTGAGACTAGCATTCCTCTAAAGTTCAGACTTCTCAATAAATTAACAATATTCATTGATACAATTAAATGGTTCTGCTCCATCCATTTTTCACGGTTGCTACAATTAACATTCTATACCCTGTTAACC
This sequence comes from Smutsia gigantea, assembly GCA_032199065.1. Taxonomy (NCBI): domain Eukaryota; kingdom Metazoa; phylum Chordata; class Mammalia; order Pholidota; family Manidae; genus Smutsia; species Smutsia gigantea. Next base: position 14,119 of record JAVSCE010004055.1, on the reverse strand, counting down.
AACTGACAAAGTAGATTTAGGTTTCACAACCAATACAATACTGCTCCATTTGGGGTCCCTAACTTCATCCCTTTCAGTAGTTCGTGCTGATTCTCTTCTACCAAAGGTTTCTTCCATGGTTTAGTTTCAGGAGATAACACCAGTTTACTCTGTAACCAGAGGATGACATTGTACTCCTCTCAAGGTCTTTTTTCTCCTCTTCTGTGCTTCATCTTTGCCCAAGGGGAAAACACACATAAATGAAAGCAACTTCCATGCATTAGGTATCTATTGAACAGCCCTACCTTCTGTCGATGCATTTAGCTAAGATATAAATCTAAGAACAAGGGGAATACTGTATTTTGTTATGCAGTCATCATCTAATTTTCACATAGACTGTTTTCAAGTCTAAGTGATATTCATATCACCTTTGCTTTTATTCACATTTATTATTATAAAAGGAAAGTAAGGGCTTTAAGATGCTGGTTTCAGGAAGGGAGGAGGTGCTGTGAAGCCTTAACATCTTTGTATGTGCTAATATATCAAACATTTTCCTCCATCTGACATTAAGAAATACAAAAGTAATCTCTTTTAAAGTTGAGTGAAGACTGAAGTTTCACCTTCAAACAATAATTTTATCTCATCCTAAGCTTGAAATAAATCTTAGTAATGCCCTCAGTCCCTACAACAAATTAGCTCACATTAGAAAGCCAGCTAAATATAAAACAGCTGTGTGCACATCATTCTGCTTGATTGTACATTTCAGTCTGTAATATGAGTAGCCTTGTATGCATACTGAATAATCCATACCCAGAGGGTTGTTTGGATGGTAGCTGATAGATTTATATTACATTGATTGAGAAAGTTTGAGAAAAGTAGATCCCCAAACTACAGTAATGAGAAACAACCATAATGTTGTGCATCAATGATTACTTAGCTACAAAGGAAATATTATTTCCCAGACCTGATTTACCCTCCTACTAAAATGTATGTTTACTTCAAATGGGCAAATTAAGGAGCACTGGTTTTCAGGATAAGGCTGCAAATGATTTCTTGGAGGATCAGAAAGGAATATTTCCAAATGCAATTTTATTTCAAAAGTAAACTTAGATGTCATCTCTGGGCTGCCACCTAGATCTCACTTGACTGGAATTTGGAATCCTGTTCCACTTGATTTATCAGTGACATCACACTTATAAAAACAGGTTGGAAGAAGGGATGTTTATTTATAAAGCACAATCATCATGCTTCTTTCACCTGTAGTACCTATCATAGTGTTGGCTCTAAAACAGCTGCTTAAAAAATGTTCATTTATAACAATCAAACAATTAATCAGTATCAAAAGATACTGAGATTTATCAAATACATGATAAATTTGAGGAATGGTTACACCTAACAGAAAAATTCTACAGGTAAAGCAGTGGATAGTTAAAAATAAAAATCCAAATAGAAAATCAGGGCAAGGAAACACTTTAATAGTTATATATGACTGTGGGCAAGTTAAGGAACCTCAGTTTCCTCATGCGTGAAATAGAGTTGTTAATACATGAAAAGCATTTAGAATAATACCTGACATATCTGGGCATTAAATAATATCAGTTATGATAATGATGCATACATATCTCATTCTAAACTCTTGTACAAATCAAAGTCTAACTAGGAAAACAGAAACAATTCAGAGTGCCTAAAACAATGGGAATTTAATGTAGAAAATTGTTACACAGTTTATGAAAGGTCTCTGAGTAGTCAGCAGGGAATGGTGAAGCAACTGAGATCCTAACAAAAGCAAGAATTCTCTACACTACAAGACTATAAAGGGAAGAGCAGGGCTAACTGGAACCAGAATCTAGGGCTTAGGGCCACCGAGAAGAACCTGGAGTCATGACAGACTTCTACAAAGGGAGCTGGAGCCATGAACACCAAGAAGGGAGAGAAATACTATGGTTTCACCTTCTTGTCTTCCAATGTCTTACCAGTGGTTTCCAATGCTCAAATCCATCCAGAAGCTAGCTGATAAACAACCTTGGAAATGTCACTGGAAGGGGTCAGCCCCTCATGATACAGAGCAGAGCAGGGTAAGTGTAAGGGGTGGATTTTGAGAGCCAATAGACCGACGGCTCATACAACCCGACATTGGTTCCTCCCTTGAACTATTGCCTCACAAGTCTCTCTTATTAGACCAAAAACATCTCTGACTAGAGAACCTGGGTATCATTCCTTTTTCCATTCTTGACCCCCCTTCTCCTGTCAATACTGTAGTATTCAGTTGTAAGTATTGGTGAAAACTTTTCTGTAGATCTGAATCTCTTGACTTCGAGTATATAATTACTTTTTTCCCTACATGAACAGAAGATTTTAGTCAATTTTGCCTGCTTTTCTTACACAAGATAGGCCTTTTTACTAAGATGCAAAAATGCCTGCATGCTACCATAGCTGCATTATCCGCATTGATTAAGAATGAGCAATATATGCAAACTGGCTGCTTGAAGTCCTTTGTTTAAAAATCCTACTCATTTGTTGAGCTCCCTAACTCACTCAGGGCAAAAAAGGCTCCTTTACTTCTGAAATAAAGCAAAAGAATGTCCTAATTGATATGTCAAGGGTAGAAGCCCAATGCAGTAGCTTTCACACTTGTTACTCTACAATCAACAGTAACAAATACATTATGCATCAGCACCCAGCACTCACAGACACACACACTCACAACTGAAACAGAAGTTTGAAAATGTGCAATATACTCTATTCCAAATTCTTTTTAAATGGCTGGTCAAACCCATTAAATTAATTTCACAACCTACCAATGGGTTGCAATCCACAGTTTGCAAAACACTGGTTTAACAGAATTACACCCTTGGCAAAGATTGTAAGTACATGTCATCATAGGTTCCCAAGCCTCTCCCTTGATAGAGGTAAAAAAAAGAGAGTCAGGGCTCCCTCCATCTGCAGGTGGAGCCCCAAGAGCCAGAAATCCAAGGCCCAGAGTAAGGGCAAGAGCGCCCATCCTCTGCCTGCCGTCTGTCCCAGTCACTGCCGCTACACAGTTTGGGCAAGTAAAGATTCTGCCCTTAAGGCAGAGGGAAGAAAACACTGAAAACAACATTTAATTATGTTTTAGACATTACATTTCTCAGGGTCTAAATCCCTTTAACCAGTCCCTGTGGGTCCTAAAACCTTCCTTCTGTGATTAACACAGCAAAGCACAGACTGGCTCAGACTGGGAAGCATTCTTTATTTTGCCAGATCCTAAAACATAAAGGGGCTAACTAGAAGTCATACTGGAAAGAAGCTCAAGATGATTTGGCAACATATTATTATTGGAAAACAACAAGGTTTCTCTTATGGTGAAATCAAGGACTCTTCCTTTTTGAATATCACCTCTGAGTTACTGGGGGTTCAAAAAATCACACTTTTAAGAAATTCTGTTTTCTCACAAAGTTCAGGATTTTTCTCAAGCTGTCTGAAAACAAAATATTTTTCTTCCTTAAACACAACTGGCAGATTTCGAGAGTGTTATACACAATTGGCCGTATGTCAAAAGATACATAGAGCATAATGCATTTTGTATGGCTTTAAAATAGGATACTTAAATAAGGAATCCAGCGATATTCAGGAATATGAATGTAATATTCATGAATCATGAATTCTCAGGCAAATTTTGTAATGGATTTTTAGTGCTGGGGCACAATTATCCACTCCTCATTGCCACCCCAGTCCACATAATAAATACAGTCATTCTAACTACAGTGTTGGGATGATGTACAGTTCATGGTAGACAAATTCATCCCATAGGCACACGCTTACCACTTCAGCGACCTTTATCTGAGTGTGAAATTTGACATACTGTCTTCAAGACTAAGTCAACTCCTGAAATAGTTGTACTTATGGAAAGAATGGATAAAGGGCATGGAGATAATCTTCAAAAACATCATTTATTTCCGTCTTTGGAGTACAACCAAAAGACACCTGAGAAGTGAATGAGTATCTAAGGGTGACAGCACTGTGTAGCCTGGGGTCTGGAGTCAGGTTCTGATTCTGGCTCTGTCATTTAATCATGCACCTTGGGAAGGTTACTTAACTTCACTGACCCTCATTTCCCTCACCAGCAAAGTGAGGCTAATAATAGAACATAACTCACAGAGCGGTTGCAAAGATTAAATGAGGTTGTATTTGCAACAGGGCTTAGTTCAAGTGCCTGGAACCTGGAAAGCTCTCAATAAATAGTGTCAACAATAATAATAAAATATTAGTGCTATAATTAGGGTGATGATTAGGATTTACATATATTTCATTTCTGTAAGCTTGGTCTTGAGCTTTTTGTGTTATCACATGATCATTGGTAGCCTGAGACTCTTCTGGGCATCTAAATGAGCATATTACTAAGAATCGAGGGCATACCCATATTTATATAAGATAGAGATGCAGCTGTTTCATGAATAGAGATTTATCCCGAAAATCTCATCTTCACCAAATAACTAGTCACATTTTGAAAGTCGCTTTATGGTGCAGCTGAATGACAAAGCAATGATGCACCCAACTTATTCTCTATCCATCCTTTCTTGAGAGGCTCAGTTATCCAGTGCCATTCTCTGTGTACCTTGTCACATCAGGAGCTGTAGAACATGAGTACACAGCTCCTATGGGGAAAGCCCACTGGTGATAATGCTGAAGTGCCATATGTGAAGATGATATAAAATCAAATTTAGGCAGAACAAAATAAACTGTGATTGTCACCTCCTGCAGTGCAGTAAATGAAAAGACCATTAAAATCTATGAATTAGTCCCTAAACTCTCACACTTTGTAGATGAGAGAAATTTCCTTATTGAGAGCACAGGATCCAAGTTTGTTGACCCAAACACAAAAGTGTGCCTCTAGATTCAGGATGCAGCCCTTCAACATTAGAGACAAAGAAATTTGAGTAACAGTTCTTCAGAGGCTGCTAACTAATATCTGCTACCTTACATGCTCCCACATATGAGTACATCGAAAAACCTGGAAGTAGCAACAAAGCATCTTACCTGAAAAATCACTCGCAATGGTTTTGAGAACAGAGAAATATTTCTGTATCTTGACAAGGGAGTCTCCACCATACACTGAGCTATCACAGGACATTCTATCTCTGTGTTGTGAACACAGTTATCTGAGGGAAATGTTGAAGCCCTATGATTTTCTCACATCCAGCTGGCATCGCAGTGCTTCTTGATGTAGAATAAATCGTGCTGTTACTTATGGCCAAGTTGCTTTGCTTTGAGTTACACAGAAGGTCATTTGAAGGAACCAATCATGTTTTAAGTCACTTTTGGAATATCCTGAATTTGAACATAACTCAAAACTTGCTATGAAGGAAAATGGTTTGTTTTCTACATTAATACCCAAATCACAGTTCTTCATATGTTGAACAGCTGAAAAGCAAATAGGATGTTAAAAGGTGCAGCAAATAAACTCATTATGAAAATGATTAACTATTACTAAAGAAGATAAATTACTCAATGTCATCCTTAAAATGGACATCACAATTATACCAATTATATAGCACTTTTGAAAAGAACAATACTGTTGTGATAATAAACAACAAAATAGTTTGGCAATTTATTAAGTGAAAACTCGAGCATATAAGTTTAATGTATGAGTCATGTTCTGCTTATTGAATATTTATATATTCTTTTCAAATTTTATTATTTGTTTTATAATTAGCAAGGTATTGATTCTCCTTATACAATATGTAGGACGACCAAAGGTAATTTGTTGGAGTTCTCACAGAAGAACGCGGCATCCTGTTATTCTGGAACAGTTTGTTTCTTATCTGCTTGTTTCAATTCTTTCAGTGCCTTAAACGGTATTTGATGATGAGTGACATTTATGCCACCATGTGGAAATTGGGCGTCAGGGCCGAAAGGTTCCCAAGCAATAGGATAAGTACGAAAGCTTTGTAATTCTTCAATTCCAACATCAGGAGTTGGGTTAGGAAAAGTGTATACCTGAGGGATGGGAGGCATATCACCGGCAGCAGATACAGGAAAAGCAAAAGTAGGGTTAGAGGGCTTTGGTAGAGATAAAGACGGAGCAGAGGGAAGCACAGGTGTATTAACATATAAGGGTGCATTTTCAGAATGAGTGGTAGAGAGAATTTTGACTTGTGCCAAAACATTATCTACCCGTAATTGTAAGGATTGAAGCAACTCTAAAAGAACAGGATCTGTAGAATAAGAGGAGGGGTTCGAAGAAATGTTAGAAGGGTCAGGGGGATCCTCGGATTCAGAAGATGATCCACCGCCCTCATCATGTGGTTCAGTGTATAAATTTTCCTCCACTTTAGGGGGAGGAGGTAAATCATCAGAAGGTATCGGGACGGGTGGATCTATCAGAGGTGGAGGTAAAGGAGGATAAAGAGAAGGTACTGTTGTCATCAGCTGAGGAGCTGACAGGGCGGTGGCGGCGGCAGTAGAAGAAGGAGGAGAAGAGCTGCTCTCCGAGCCAGAATCCAAAAGCTGTAAAGCCTGTGCAATGGCCGCACCCAAAGACCAATGATTCGGGGCAATGGTATCCCCTTTCTGATGTGCCTGTCGGAGAGCAGCAAGCACCCTCTTCCAAGCTTTAGAATTAATCTGTAGTTGTGGTTGAAACTGAAACCATGGACGACTTTTAATTAAAGTGAATAATTCACCCAAAAGTTTGTCTTTCACTTTCACTCCTGTAGAGAGAAGCAAACCGTGTAACAATTGCTTATATTCAAGTTCCTGTGACGGGGCATTCCCCATTTTTAAAATTTTTTATGCTGAAGGTTCCGCTTACCCTGAGCAGAGAAACTCCTCCGGTCCTGCAGCCGCGACAAGTCCCGCCAAATTCCACCAGAAAATCTACGGTTCTTGAGACAGGATCAAGCCTTCGAGCCCCACGTTGGGCGCCAAATGTGGTGACCGCGGGATTAACAAAAAGGACAAGACAAAAAACACACACACAAAGAGATCTCTTGCTAGAAGCTTGCCTGCCCAGCAGTCTTCGCGTTTATTTTTATACTATCTACGGGGCTTAATCTGATTGGTGCAATTCTGGGTTAAAAAAAAATGGAGTATCAATTCCAATAGCGGCACGGCTCATGAACTCTGGCACACTTTCTTCTTTTTTATATTGGTGTTTGCGTCCAACATCTTGTGACTTCTCCCGTATGCGGAAAGAGGCCCCTGCTTGTCCTTTTTGCAGAGTCAAGCAGGTAAGAAACAAACTGTTCCAGAATAACAGGATGCCGAATTCTTCTGTGAGAACTCCAACAGTAATTTTCAAAAATATTAGGATAATTATCTTGCTCTGGCTCACACTGATTTTGGAAAGCAATTTTCTTCAAGTGATTGTGAAAAACATTTATGGTCCTTACATTATTCTCCCAATCTCATTTCAAAATTAGAACTTCTCCTCCTTAGTCCATACGCTCTTATCATGCCCTAGTACAACTTGCCCTAATGCTAATCTCTGGTTTAATATGAGAATTATATCGACCATTGGTAGTGTAATTTAGTATCTGTGACAATACCATCTGTTAGAATTTGAATTGAAACTCTAATTCCCTTCTATTATACTGAAATGAACACCTGTCCATTAGGTTCTATCTAGACTTGAGACTAGGGATTCAGTCAAAATCATTGCACAGCTCTCCAGTGATGGCAGACAGAGCATATTTCTTGAAATAACCCAAAGGCAAATTCCCATGACCAAACCAAAATGATCTAGTTCCCTTTTCAAATGGATTGCCAATTTCTTCATCCTGCAATGTAACTAGTATTTTTCTAAAAATGGAATATTCTAGGCTGAAACTACTGTTTGGTAAGTGCCACGGAAAATGAGGCCAAACTGATTTGAAGACACAGATTGAGGAAAGTGCAATATTTTTTGGTCACCTTCAGCACCTCATGTGTGTGTCTGCTTGGGCTGCTTTTAAAACTCAGGTTAAAGAACTGAATATCAGCTACCTGTCCAAGTCTTTATGTCAAACATTGCATCATCCACACCAGCTGCATTATTCCACAGGGCCCTTGGGTACATGAAGAAATCTATCCTGCCCCACCCTCCCTTATGCCTTTTGGTGCCAGGGAGTCTACATTTGCAAATTTTCCTGTCCTGATGACTGTAAATTGTTTCTTTCATTCCATTCCTTACCTATGTTTTATTCTTCAAGGAAGGGAAAAGCTTCCCTCCTCAGCAGGCCTTTATTTAACTCCCTCTGACTTAGAAATTACTGCAAGTTTCTTCAATCTTCCAACTGATTTCTCCAACTCAGAATGGAACAATATATTTATTTAAGCACTAAAGTCAAACATTAGTTCAGACTGTATACAAGATATTCCACTTTTTAAATTCTGGCCATAGAATTTTCCAAGGTAATTTGGGAAATATGACTTCCTCTAATAGCATGGTAGCTCAGTGTCAGTGGTCATAAACTATTTCAAAAGAAAAAAAGGCAAGCAAGTTCTGCTTGAGATTAGAAAGGGAAGGTTTGTGTAAAATCAAGATGTGAAGTTATGTCAGCTCTTAAAAGCAGATTTTAGGTTTGAAGATGGTAGTACTTTAAAGCTTAACCTTCAAAATTTTTCTATCTGCTAGATGAAAAATAAATAAATAAACATAAAGAAAAATAACCCTAAAGATGTAGCATTTTCTTGCCAAGATCATTTCAGAATTTTTTTTTTTAATTCAAATCATTAAAATGTTTTCTTCTGTTCTACAGGCTGCTTATTTTTACACAACAGTATTCTTGTGTTTTGGAATTATTTGCTTCAAAATAGACATAAGGTCACTTTAAAAAAATACTAGCTTTTTCTGACTGAATTAATTTCTAATTTAGCATTTCTGTCATTTTGATGCTTGAGAACAAATAAAATGATCAGGGAAGAAGTTGTCTGTTTTGCATCATATGCAACTCTCAAGCTGAGGCAACAGGCAAGTTGGCCGTGGAGTTTTCCTTTTAAACCCCAAATAAAATTCATTTTTTATTCTTTTCTGTATCCTCACCTTGGCTTTCCTTTCTCTACCTCTCTTTCTGGAAAAAAAAACCCAATAAACAAAAAACACTTTACTACCAGGTACGTATGCCTTGAAAACATTGAACCATTAATGTCTTTTTTTTCCCTTCACTGAAGTTACTAAAATTACCTATGTAAAATCAAAAACTTACTTTTCTTAAAAAATAAAGATTGCTTTTAAAAAATAACCAATAATTATTTTTATGATCCTACCATTTAACTCTGCGGTAGTTGCTTTTTGTCGTACTTCCATCTGTCTCCCACATTGTTTCTGCCCCTATTATTTCAGGTCTTCTTTTCATCCTCTTTCTTTCACCCTACCGACTGGCTAATTCAGCAGCAAGTTTATGACACCACATTTTCCTGAGTCACAAAGAAACAAATAGCTTGCAAATAAGTAGGGAGATATTTGGGACTTGGTTGTACAGTTGATACATAAACAAAATATAGCACTGAATGGGAAAGGACAAAGAGAATGACACAGCATCCATTAATCTTCACACAGTTTACCTTTTTAGTCAGTACATGAAGATATGACCAGGACAGAAGATGTGCCCTTGCATACAGCCTTTAGATGGAACCTAGTGAGAGTAGGAGAAATGCTTCCAGTGTAGGAAAGCTCCATTAGTAGCATACCGCACAGTAGGTTTATGGTGTGTGTGAAGGGTTGAGTTCAGAACCTTGTGTGTACTTTTCTTGACATCATGCTGTAAGATTTCTTGGGACAGCAGAAAAGGGCAGAAAATGAGGTTAAGTTGAGTTGCTGCAATTTGCCCTGTCTTAGAATCAGTGCTGTTAAACTTCCTGTGGTGGGCCACACACCAGGGAACAGTAAGCTTCTTTTCTGTTATTGCATATCAGTTTGCACCCAATGCCGGCTTGTGGCTGCCGTGGGGGCTTGGGTACCCACCCATGGAAAGTCTGTTTGACTCACTGCTGCCCACAGCCAACCCAGGAGACTTAAAAATGAGAAAAGAGTAAACCTGCTTGAGATCTCCATCTCTCCATCTGTAAGTGTCCCAGTTCTCTCAGATGTTCCTTGGAGAGACTGACCTCCGGCAGGGTGTACCATATTTTGGTTCGTAGAGAGGGCCTTCTGGGGGTGGCAGTGACCTGATCTTCTTTATTCACCACCTGATCCCCTAAGGTTCTGTTGATGCTCCAGATTTTCCAGATAGGCTCATGAAACAGTAACGAGGTGGGTGGCGCACAATATTGAAAGTGAGGATGGCAGCAAGAAAAACAAAGCAATGAGGGGCATGGTTTGCACTCTCCAAGGGCTGATTCCCCCCATCATATATCTCAGCATTGCTTCTGCACATGTTGTGGACCCAGAGACTAAAGGACTTTACCTACATGATGAAAAATCAAAGGTGCAGATATCATGGTTTCACATTCGGAACTCTCAGTACTGGATGGATACTAAGAAAACATGCCAAAGGCCTAGTGATACATGTCTCAGTTTACTCTATGAACCCGCATTCTATGTGCACCTACATATGTTCCGGCACAAAGGTTCACAAATCTGCAATTCTCCAGTTTAGTCTAAATCCACAGGGGACTGGCTGAAGATATAAAAACTAAAATAAGTAGCTTGATTTGCTGTCTACCATACCAAATTGCAGAAATATCACCCTCAACCCTGATCCTACCAACATCTCTGAGAGTCTTTCAAGTTCTAACAACTCTGCACTTAGTCATGGCCATCGTGTAGATGCTCCTGCTCTAGATCATCCAGGTTTAAGTGGACTCCAATGACAAAATCTTCTGAGTCTTTTTGATAAAGCTGAACTTTCTTCTAGTTTAGCTGAGTCACATTTTTTCCACCTGCATTGCTTTAACTGCATAAGAGGAGAAAGCTCACTGGGCTCTTGAAATTCACTGGCCTCTTTGTACACACTGGCCCTTGGTTATTGTTCACTCCTCATGTGATCCAACTCTCTAGTTGGCCTGTGAGCAGCTGTGACTTCTTAGGTCTTTGATTCTTCTCATTCTAGTTACTTTTCCTTAGACTTTATATAATACAGCAAAAACTGATTCATTGAGATGCCGTTGGAGGAAGGATACCACCAGTCCACTATAAGGAAGCATTGGGTCTGCAGTTTTGGTAATTCAATTCACCACAAATTTCTCAAGCACCAACTATGTACTTAGTACTTATATGATCAGAAACTTAGGGTAGCCAGTTAATATAAGCTAGCATATCCAGGACCTAGGATGTACTTATTCTAGCAGATTCCTAAAATACGTTTTAAATAATGCACCTATGACCATGCTTTTTACTTGTAAAAACACTTACTCTTTGATAATATGTTTGTTCTTATACGTTTGATTTTTTAGCAATCAGAATGATGAATTTCATTTTCATTACTGTTACTGATTTATTTTCTATCACAGTGTAGCAAAATTATGTGAATTTAAGATAATGGAACATATTTATGAAGAGAATTCTCACTCATTAATTGAACGAAGTATTTACTGACCAACTATGTGCCAGGAACCTGTGAATAAGGTACTATATATATATAGCAATAACCTGCTCTCATTAAGTATACAGGCAACTGGAGGATAAAGAAGAACAAATAGACAGTTGTAGCATAAGATAATAAAAGCATGAAAAGGAGCAAAGGTGCTATAAGAACACACAGGACGGGCCTTTCACCCATCCATGAGATGGTCAGAGACAATTTCCTGCAGGGATTGAAATGATATCAAAAAAGAGACTGGAATGATGTTAAAAAGATATTGGAACTGGGAGGAATATTCTAGGCAGACAGAGAGCTGTGTGCTGGAGGAATTTTGCAAGCCCATTATTGAACTGTTTGTAGCTGGAAACAGGCCATGGTGGGAGTAGTAACCCTGCAGAAATCAGCAAACGCTACAAATCAGGGCCTTTCTCTCCTATGCCCAACCCCCACCCTCAGCTAATTTGCTAGCACCCCACTGGAAATGAGTGACAGTACAGTAAATTAAAGAACTGAAAGTAGTCTGCATTTGCTAGAGTGGTGAGAAATGAGGCTGGAAAAGCAAGTAGGAGCCAGATCTTAAAGGACCTTATAATCCATGATAATGAATTTGGAATTTGTCAAGATGAGGAAAGGGAAGTAATAAAGATTTTTAAAGAGGGCTTGATTCTCTTTGCATTTTTAAGTGCAAAATGTGGCAACAGTATGGAGAACATTCTAGATGAATACTATATTTATTCCTCATGCACACCTGTACTTTCTCAGAAACAAGTTGAAGGACATCAAGTGATTTGAAAAATATAGGAAAAGCATTCTCAATATGATAAGAGTACATTTGGGGTAGATTTACTCCCGCGGCATATTGTGATGGTGTGTGCTCTAACAGATGGGAAAGGAAGGTAAAATAGATTATGGCAACTGTTTCAACTGCTGTCACCTGTAAGACAATAGCCATAAATGGAAGTCATGTGTTGCATTGACCATAATGTCAATTTGAGCATTAAGGCCAAAGAGAAAGCCAGCCAATACACCATTCATTCACCTACTGTGAATATGATTCATTAACTATGATATATAATTCATTAACAATTACTAATTAACTGGCAGAGTCACCTATAAAGCTAATTTGGGGGGTCTTTATTAGTGGTATTTGACAATTTGATATAGTGTTCACATGTCACATGCAGCGTAAATTGTTTCACTAAATATATTTATGATTATGATGAACTATATACATTTATGATTCAATAGCTTTCCTGGATAAAAAGGAAAATGTATGACTGATTTTACAATAGATCCTGAGCATTCACACCTTTAACACAGCTTGGGTCTACAGTCATTTAAAATTTTGCTGAAGCCCAAATATGAAATGAACAAAATGCTGGGCTGGTTTCTGTGCTAGAATCAGTCATTTGCATCTTGAATGAGCCTACCAGCAGGCCCGCATCTACATCTCAATAAAGCTTTGTTATTGGTCACTTTGCCACTGACAGACTTAATAGAAAAATTGAATAAATGGGAGGACACCATCTTGGGTAAGAAGATTCAACATTTGAAAGACGTCAGTATTCTAAAAAAATGAATCTGTAAATTCCCAATAAAATTCCAAGAGGAGTTTTTAAAACTGGACATGCTGACTTGAAACTACATATGGAGAAATAATTGTGTAAGAGGAGCTAAGAAAATGTTAGAAAAGAGAACGAATGAGGGGGGCCTAGCACCACCAGATATTACCACGTATTATATAGCTATGGTAATTATAGAATGAGATACACATAACTTTCGAGAGACAGTTTAATGGAACAGAATAGAGAAGCCAGAAATAGACCCAAGTACATATGAAAACTTAGTACACAATAAAGGGGACATTGCAAATTGATTGACCAAAAAATTTCTTTTTTGACATTCAAATACAGCCATAAAAGCACCAGGAGGAAGTATGGTATAGTTTAAAAAATAATTTTGGTAGAAGGGAAAACTTTGAAAATATAACACAAAATACAGAAACCACAGGAAATGAAACATGCAAATCTGAATGGGTACAGTAAAAATTTCCTACCAGATAAAGCATCAAAAACAAAGAGCAAAGCAAATAATACACTAGCAGTGAGATATTTGTGACATATGAAAAAGGGAATTTTTTAGTAATATATAAAGAACAAATCAGTAGGAAAAAGAACTACAATCCAATAGAAAATAGGTAAAGATCATGAAGACAGACTTCACAGAAGAGAAATAAAAATGTGTTTTAAAAATGTGAAAATATACTCCAATTTGCTTATTACAAATAAATGCACATTCAGACTTCAAAGAGAGAAATTTTCACCTTCAGATTGGCATAGTAACAGTGTATGACATACATATTTGGTAGGAGGGTAAATTGGTATGAATTTTTTAAAAGGCAATTTGATAATTGATATCAAAATTTCAAATGCCAATATCCTTTCACTCTGCATTCTACTTTGAAGAAGTTATTCCTCATGCATACCTGTACATAAATACACTAAGATCTTCTTCATTATATCATTATTTGAATAGCAGAAAATTTGAAACAAACCAAATATTTATTAGTAGAAAATTGTTTAATAAATTATTGTGCATCCATATAACAGACCATCAGTAAAAAAATAAACTGTATCTGTCAAGACTGAATGGGAGACTCA
>JAVSCE010004054.1:0-10549 GCA_032199065.1 Smutsia gigantea | reverse complement strand
GTACTATGCTGATGTAAATATGCACCCTATTTGGGTCCAGTCTTGCACCCACCCCATGATGGGATAGATGGTTATTACCTTGGTTGGAGCTGTTCTGGTGATGGGCTCCATAGTCAAAAAGGCATGGTATACAGCAGGTGCACCAGACCTCTGCTACTTTCCATAGTTGTGACCAGAATCCAGTAGGTTGGCGCATCCATTTAAGCTGCTGTCAAAGGCCCCATCCATAACTATCTTCGGTTACATGAACATCTAACTCACAGGGCCTGATGAGTTCATTACACTCAAGACCTGTATGGCTTTGACTGCTCACTTAGCAGCAGTAAAAGCAACTGCACGTTTCATCCCAATCCCACCTGATGCACTTTCGTACTAACCAGTATAAAGGCTTCAGAATTTGTGCCACGTGCAGGATTAACACTCTTCAGTGACCAAAAGACCCAAAACTCTTGTAATATTGCCACAGTGGTAGGGGTAGGGAAAGCCTGGATCTTGTCTATGATTGCTTCTGGGGTAACTTTAGTTTTATGACCAGACAATCCCCAAGAACATTACTGACAAGTTTCATGAACCTTGGTGCTGTTCACAGCCCATCCTTTCTCCTACAGATGTTGCAGCAGTCTAGGTCCTTCCCCTTCTAAATATGCAAGAGAATCAGACATGAGCATAATATCATCAATGTAGTAATACAACCACACCATTTGCCGTTTCTTCCACATGTCCAAGTCCTGGGCTACAAGTCCATGACAAATGGTGGTACTATGGAGGTATCCCTGTAGAAGGACAGTGAATGTCCACTTCCAGCCTTCCCACATGAAGGCAAACTATTTGTGACTTTCCTGTGCTATGTCAATAGAGAAGAAAGTATTAGCAAGGTCCACAGCATAGTGATGCACTCCTAGTTCATGAAAGTGTGTCCATAAGGGCTGCTATGAAGGTGTACTAAGGCTGGCAAGAGATTTTGGAAATACTGCAATTTTACCCACAGGTAGGAAGCAGCCTTTTAATGAAAATCCATGGCTAATATTGTATAAAACTGTATTATCATGTGTAAAACTTTGTATATATTGTGTTTGAATAAATATTTTGAGAATCAGAGAGGCCTAATGAAGGAATAACAGACTATACTGTTAGCCCTAACTGGATTTGAACCCTTATTTTGCCATTTAAGAGGTGATTGAATTTACGTTAAATATTTAAATAATCTGCAATTCCTCTTCACATGTAAAATGTGTATACTGAACACTCTTCAAGTATGTTCTAATAACAAATGAGAAAAAAATGTAAAGTTCAAATAAGTGAGCTGGTCCAACAGGAGGTACTTCTATCATTATTGATCTTAATAATGTATATTTTAATAAAAGTATAATTACTTTACTTTAGTAGGGAAATCTCATTCAACATGCAAGGACTGTGTCTATGGATAACCTTTAAGTGTTAGCCATACAGACATGACTAAAGGTGACTGTAGGAAGAAATAATAACATGAACTTTATTGCCATACTTGTAAAATTAAAGTTCTCTGAAGCCAAACTTTATAGTCCATTAATTTCATGCCCTTCTAAAGCCAATTGCAGCCAAGTTCAGTGGCCAACTATATATTTACATTAAATGCCCTTTGTACTCAAATGTGACACTTTAATAAGAATTGATAACTATTCTAGCTAGTTACATAAATATTGGGCACTAATATATGTTTGGTGTGGCTCAGAAATTCACTATTGCCAACAAAGGAAGTTTTTTGTTTGCTTGTTTTTGCAATACTATTCAGGAATGTAGATTGCTACAATGCCATAAAGAAGCAGTAGAAGTACTTTTATACTGTGCTATCACTATGCTTCATTAAATTCCATAGCCTGCCTGAGAGGAGTGTAGCTTGGATGGGAATGTTGCAACAGAATCTGAAGCTGGAGCCTAAAGTTAGATTCAGCTAAGTACAGCTGAAAGTCAAATGAGGGAAATCTGAACAGTGCACCTTCAGTGCTGACACAGGATTATCCTAGGCCGTGAATCATGACTGAATGGTGGATAACCATTGGATAAATCACTTCAACAAGTAGCCAGTAATTTTCATACCTTAAGGTAGGAGTAAGCAGCACCACCTCTTTGAGCATCATTACAGTGTATTAACATACACTAATTAAATTTTATAATAATATTTGAATAACAAAAAACTATTAATTTAGATCCCTGTACTCCATTAATTAATATTAATTCCCTTTTTTGGGAAGGATTTTACCATGTCTCAGCTTGACAATACAAAAATAAAAGTTTATCAATCAAGCAATTGGTGAAAATTTACAAAATAAGTTGAATTCAAAAGAGAATGCCCCAAATCCTCCTTTAGATTATATTTAAAATATGCTGTTCTATGTGGAAAATGCATAATATTTATGAAAACACTTTCTTAATAATATTTATGGTCCCCAGTGCAAGGAGATTGTCTACTATTTTGGACAAAAAACTGTGAATGTTTGTTGAAAAATGAACTGATTTATTAACTGAATTTTTTAAATTCAATATCTAAAATTATTAATTTATATGCTATTTTAGAAGTAAAGATCTTGTCCAGTATTTTTAACATAAGCATACTGTCACAAGCATTTTTGCCACAAACACTTTGCCATGTAACTAACTAGCTATGAGGCAATTTTGACATAAAAGATAAAATCACAAAAAATTAAATAAGGACATTCATTGAAAAGGACATAATGAAACATGAAAGATGAATAACAAAATTAAAAAGACTATTGAGAAATACAAAATATTTTAATGCAAAGTAGTGTAGATTTGTGGTAATACTGTGCAAATAACTGATTTTATTTGAAGGATTGTACCAAAGCACCTGTCTTCAAAGTCTTTCACCCCTTGTGTAATACCTTTTTGTATGATACAACTTTTAGTATAAATGACTCATTTGACATTGCACCACTTTTTCTATTTTTTTTGCCAAAATTTCTTCCTTAACAGGTATGAGTTTCCAAATATCAGGATGAATATTTGAACTGAGTTTTGCCTTGTGTTATGAAAAGTTTCTACACTGTTACTTGTTCTTGGCATATTGTCAGATGTCCATCAATAGGCGTTACAGAATTCTATAGGAAATATGGGTTCAAAACTCTGTGCACTGTAGAGACCATTACAAGGGCTAAGATTTACATAACCTAAAAATGGGAGTATAGTGTCAATGGACAAATGAAACCGAACTGTCAACCAGTTATTTTTATCTTTTATCCCCTGTATCCAGTGGCCCCAAAATGCCTTATGTCCAATGAGTTATGTGGCAAAAATGTTTGTGGTAAAAATGCTTGCAGCACAGATGCTTCTGGCGAAACTACCTTGCAAAGGACATTGCAAGTAAAACCAGTTTCAATATGGGGCTCCACTCCATTGGAATGAATAGCATTTAGATTTTCCAGTACATTGTTCAAAACTCTGTTGTAATGTATGGCAGGTTATATTGTAATTTATGTGTCCAACTTATTGTTTGTTCCACCTCTTCTTATGGTTACTTTTATTCTAAGCATCTATTAGTGTCTTACACATGGTAATTAATATTTGTTAAATAAAAACATGAGAGTGGAAAGAGAAGGCTAGCTTTTTGGGCAAAGGGCTCACAGGGAGTATTGGGACTCTTTCCTAACCTGTGGGACACAGTAACAGTTTTCACTATATTTGCAAGACAGTTGATATTCAGAGTTAAAACATGGCTCTGGAGAAAATATCAAAATTGGAGTAAAAATTAAGATGACATGTTATGGATCTTATAATTTTGGAGATTAATTTTGAAGGCATTTTCTTATCAATTATGACATTAAAGTTCTATGAGTACTTAATGTGTACTTATTTTAATTTCCTTGCTCCAAGAATGAATTTGCTCAAGAAAAGTATGACCTCTGATATTACTTTTTAAAAATTATAGAAGACAAAAGGGCAATAACTATGAGAAAGGTAAATTCCCAATACTTAATGCAATAGTTCGAGACTCTTTATTTACTGTTTCATTGTCCTCTGGCTAAATGGCACATTCCATTGGTGATGTAAATATCATTAAATATGCATTTCTTGCTTTAAGGATCTTAGAATTTGAGTAGTAAATTTTGTGATTTTTATCTGTTTATTTTATCTAGTAATAGCAAGAACCCAGGCTCTAGGTTTGTGCCTCAGGTACATGCTCTTGACAGAAACTCTATTGCATTGAAACATATTTTCCTCTATCTAAAAGGTCCCGGAAGGTAATTGTGGGGCAACTACTCTGATTTGCATTGACTCTCAGTGATACTTCCTGCAGGAATGCAAGACTCTAAATGCAGTTTCTCTCATCTAAGAATATGAAAGCTTATCAACTAATGTTTACTGATAATTTCTACCACTGGGTAGATATTATTGACCTGTATCTCCGGCCTCTTTGATAAACAGGAAATTTGGACTTGGAGTGCAAATACACTATGGGACTTCCTCAATACACAATTTCCTTTCTAAAGATGCCTAAATTGAAGCATACAGAGATATTAAGTGTGTCAGATAAAATTATGCATAAAATCAATTAAAATTGAGTTCTATAGGAATTCAAAATCAAACAACAATAAACTTACAGAGCTACTCAATTGAAATATTTAAGCTTATACATTGAAAAAGCAGTTTAAAAATTCTTTTGTATCACTGCTGTCACAGGCTTGGTGGCTTAAACAACACAAATGTATTCTCTGACACTTCTGGAGTTTAGAAGTTCTAAACCAGTTTCACTGAGCTAATGGCAAACCTATTTCCTTGTGGAAGCTCTAAGGAAAGCATATTTTTATTCACCTTTTCTGGCTTCTAGAGCTGCATTGCTTACATTCTTTGACTTGCCCTTGTCCATCTCCAAAGCCAGTGAACATAGCATCTTCAAATCTCTCTGCTTCTGTTTTAACTTATATTTCTGCCTCTTGAACCAACTGCTTCCCTTTTATAAGGATCCCTATGATTACAGCAGAACCACCCATATAATCCAGGATACATTCATCTCAAGATCCTTAATTCAACCACATCTGAAAGTGTGGCAAAAAATTCTTTTTTTGCTATATAAGGTAACATTCACCGTTTATGCAGATTAGGACATGGCCATCTTGGGTGAAGGTCCTTATTCAGGCTACCGTAGGTCTCAATATTGGACTTAAAATATTACTATTCACAGTAACATTATACTTACTTGGATTGCTCAATGAAACATATAATTGAAACTTTCTACTCAATAATATTTGACTTGTACTCATGTCATGACTTTTACTTATTAGGTGTTTATTTTAATGAAATCATGTAATTATTACCAATACTGTTGTCTAGTACACTTCACCTCATTGCTTAGGTTCAACCCTTACTTTCAAGAAATGTTTAGGACATTAAAATGACAAGGCAAAGCTTTCTCAACCTGAAATGATATTAGAGGAAAAACAATTCTGTTTACTGTCATTAAACTACATAAATCAGTGTATAAATGTATACATTCCAAATGCATTGCCTTTGCAGTTATTTTCAGTTACGCTGAAGCAACATGAAAAGCTCTGATGATTTATTTTCCCCAAGTAGAGATGTTCTGACAGAGGCCAGGCCTTGATTCTCAGTCTGTAGCTCTCAGGAGGTCATGCGTTTCCTCAGTTATTGTTTCAGTTACCATGCTTTTTGTTACAATTGGAGATGAAAGTAAACAATAGCGTATGCATTTATTTAAATATAAAAAAGAAGTCTGTAGATAAAGTAGTTCCAGAGTCAGTTAACTCATTGATCCAATTATATAACATCACAAAGGACCCTCATTTCTTTATTATTCTGTTCTTCAGACTAAAGATTAAGTTCAAAATATCAACTACTTTCTCACATCATTACAGTAACTTCAAGTAATATTTCCTTATATAGTCACATCCAAAGCAAAAAGGAGAAAAATGTTTCAGGTCCCAGCAGGCCTTCCCTTATTTCATCTTACTACACAGATTGCAGAATGCATCAGTTAGCTTTTCCTTCAATAAGGAACAAAAAGTCCAAAAATTTGTATGTTGAAGCAACATTTATATCCTCACAAATATGTGGGATAGCAAGTTGGGCTGTGCTAAACTCGGGCGATTTGTATCTGATTCAGTTGGCTTCCAGCTAAGCTTGCATCTGTAGTCAGCTGGTAGTTTGCAGCCATATGCATATATATGATGATGGGTTTACTCTCAGAAGGGTTGATGGAAGCCACTGAGACACTTGTTTCCAGCAGGTCATTCTGGGACATCACATAAAGGGGGTTACAAAATTTCACAAAAAATGGCAAGCAACACACTGGTAGGTTTCATGTCTCTGCTTGCCTCGTGAATACTATAGCACCATTTGCTAAAGCAAATTGCATGGTCAAACCTGGACTTAAGGGATTCAGAAATAGACACCTCTTAATAGAAGGTTCTGCAAAGTCAAATTACAAAAACTGTATGCATATGTAGCCATTTACAATCTATCAGATTTAGTATGTCTATCCCTAAACCACTTAGGTCAAAATTAAATTACCATTAGCTTGGATAAATATAAGGGTCCTTCTAATACTTAACCAGAGTTAGCATTATTTTACTAAAGGAGAAAGTCTGGGAGCTGGCCAAAGATTTGAGTTGGCAAAAGTGTCTACTCTATTCATCCTTCCATGAACATTCAGGGGCTATGTGACCCAACAAGTCATTTAAAAGATTTTATCCAGACTTTTTATCTTAGGCATAGAAACAAGTACTGTATTTAGATGTGAATATTTCTTTGATGTAGTCCTAGAAATACTGTCAATTATCTTCTGCTACCTTGATTCCAACTCTTCCTACTATACTTCAAACTGTAACTACTGATAGTTATCAATAGTCCAATGTATGTTGCTTTCCCTAAGGAATCTTTTTGAGTCATTCCTTAATTGAAAATTTTATCTTTATTTTTCTCAGTAACTTACTTTTAAATCTTAGTACTTATCCTTTTTTAATTGAACATTTAACAGAAATCTGAACTATTTACAAATCCACCCTTCAAGGAGCACCTTGACTGATATATTTTATAGATAATATTCTAGTTATTGGATATTTATGAGTTGCTTTGATGTTAAAAATAAACAAACATATGAAAGGACATGCAATGACTGCTGATGTCAGTATGTTAAGAAACAAGGATTAAGATCAATTTAATTTTGTCTGCCAAGGCCCATAAGACAAGACAAAGCAAAATGTATGTTTTATTTTTACCTATTTTACATAATATTCAAACAGTGGCTGGAGTTTCAGCTAAAACCATTAGTATTGAAGCTGTGTGATCCTCACTTAAGCTACACTGTTTTATTTATAAAATAGATCATTGTTTCAAAAATCCTATTTCAGAAGACTAGTCCAACACTTTTTACAGTGACTACTACTGGATGATTATAATTTATTCGATAATTAAAATGTTCGGATTGGTTTTATTCTCTGCTACATTGTAATGAAGCTTTATGGGTAGCTATAATTAACCTCTACTGATATTAATTATGCACATTTAGGGATCTTGAAATTGCTGACCACACACTTCTCTTAAAGATGCAAGGAGCAACATGTACTAAAGACTAAACACAGCAGGACCTGCAGCCACAGTATATGTGGTGAGGACAGAAGTGTATGCAGAGTAGCCAGAAGTGACATGCAGAGCTCATTCACTTCATGTTCATTGTACATTATTTCATTTGTTTTCCTGGGAGAAATTGAAGGCCATATAAGGTGCCATACAATTTTCATTGACTAGCTCAGATTCTCAGTGGCTGAAGCTACTCAGCCAACCTGTAAAAGGTGGATGACATTGTTTAATTTCCTATCAGCCACACTTTTGTCCTCTCCAAGTTAGCCAAAGACATCCAGCAATGCAAGATTCGGCTCCAGATGAAAACATAATGGGGACTAGATTTTATGCAGTGTCATTACTATATATTACATTTAAAAAATCAGGGCATGTGCACATCTATCTCTCATAGCTCTTTTATTAGTCCCTATGTTTAATCTATTCCTAGAGTGCCTTCTTTTTGCATTCAAACAAAGTCCCTGATTTTGGTTTACTAACATCAAGGACAGAAGCATAATAAGAAGTGTGGATGCATAGTTCAGTCATGGAACTGTTGCTTAAAATAAGCTGCACAATAATATTAGAATTGACATAAGAACCACAGTTACTCACTTTTTAAAAACATGAACACTAAAGTATTTTGTTTGCATTCCTTCCCTATCCTCCTCTCTTACTACTTGTAATACCTATTTCCCTCAACTCATTTGGTTACCGTAAGTGGGCTACAAACCACCACCTTCAAAAGAAGCACAAAGGAAACATCTATAGGAGGAATGAGTATACAAACTTCACTATGAAAAACATTCAATTCAATTCGAAGTACCTTCAACCTTAACCCTAAGCCAATTCAAGGAACTTTTAAAATTTCCTATTTTCAAAATTAGCAACTCCAATAGCCAGAGGGCATTAATTAGTGCCAAATAGTGGAGAATTTTGTATTGTTAAGGGTCAAAAATTCACATTTATTTCTTTAATTGCTTTATCCAGTAGCCTCTATTGTATTCTTTCTATATTTCAGGGCTTGCATTTTTTTTCTTTCCTCTGGTTCTTGATACCAACTGTTAAGTTGAAATGATGTAGTATATATTACCCAGTTAATATGATAGCCTGCTTCAGTTTATATATTCATATATGCACACAAATATATACAAGGATATACACATGTGTACATACACATGCATAGATATGATTGCATATATACACATATGTGATATGCATGTATATATGTGTATACATTCAGAGTATGTGTATGTATATCTGTATCTCTATTTATGCCTATTATCTATGTCTATTAACAGGAACACCATACTTCTGGATCAGAGAACAGACTTATGTATTCAAAGAGCAATTTGAACAGCGGTAATCTTCTACGCCCCAGTTCTCCATAGGGCAATGCAATGTGAGCAACATGCTGTGATGCATGCAGGAGTTGCACCAAAGAAGATGGATTCTGGAATTATAAAACCTGAAGCTTATGTAGGGTAGTTAGTACATCTGACCAGTCTCTCTGGAGATACAATGAGGGAGGCCCTTTTTTCTGGAATATAAACAAACCCTCTCGATAGGGGAAGAAGGTATCTAGCTCTCTTTCAGGTGTACTTAGAATGTAAGCAAATGCATCCAGGGGAGAGAATACATTCCTTTGCAACAATATACAATCTCTAACTTCAAAGGCATGCTTGCCACTCAGTCCTCCTTACACACAAGTACCAGTGATCTGCTCTAAAAGTCCTGACTATGCAGAAACATAAAAATATTCATGATGCATTGTTTCCCAACATGAACATGGGGTACTTCCATGGATATTTAGTAATTGTGGGATCTAAACTCCAAGATATCACGCCTTTATACCAAAGTATTGCCCTTAAATTAAAAGCATTCTCTTTCCTCCTATCATCCAGGGTACTCAGCATAATTTTTTCAATAATCTTAAATGATTAATAAAAGATAATAAGAGGCAGTGTCTTCAAATAGCTACTTCTTCTTCCCTCATTAAAAAAAAAAGTCCCTAGTGAAAGAAAAGTCAAGGTCTGACAATAATTCAACATAGCAGTCAAGAAATATGGAGGTAATAATAAAATTAACAGCTGAATAATCTGTGCTGCCATAGGCCCCCTAGTTCCAACCTTACCTGATCCTAGTTCTTTCTTTGACCTCCTGGTTTCTACTCTGAGGAACATACTTTTTGCATTACATAGCCTACAAAAGTTCTGATATGGAGATCCTTAATGTGAGTATAAATGTTCAAACCATATTCTCTCATTAAGAGAGACCATCAAAATTTTTGAGCGGGAGTGCATCCACAGTGCTAATTTATGATGATTATGAAAGTACAAATGGTTTATAATATTAACGAGGAGAAACAGGAGGCTGGGAAAATACATTAGAGAATATTGCAAAGGGTATAAGACATTCATAAGTCAGGATAGCAATGAAAGTACTATAAATGAGGCATTTATAGCAGGAGACATTTGAAGAGAAATGCTGACACCTGAGTTTGGAAGTTTGAGGATAATGAAAACTAAAAAATCATCGACACTTAAATACTGGGGAAAATTAAAATATATTTAATTACAATGAAAGTCAAAGGAGAATGTCAGATTAGGTGAGAGTATAGAGCTCATTAGGAAATGCTATCTTTGAATTGTTGTAATAGCCAGGTAGAAAGGTACAATACTCAAGAACTTCACTATCAGAATGCTGGGTTGCATTGATCAGGGGTGTGGCAAATGCAATTATATTTATGTTCTTTTCATAAGAACAGATAGCTTTGGGAAGATGGCGGTGTGAGCTGGGTGGCAGAAATCTCCTCCCAACACTATATTTATCTATGAAAACACAGAAAATACATCTATTCCTAAAAGAGAGACGAGAATACACAGGAAAGCGCACAGCGTGCAGCTACACCCGAGAGGACATGGCACCCCAAGAGGGGGGTAAGTTACGGAGCCGCGACCCGGCGGGACCTGAGCCCTCC
>JAVSCE010004052.1:0-40158 GCA_032199065.1 Smutsia gigantea | reverse complement strand
TAGAAATGTTCTGTTGAGAGTTTTTATCATGAATAGATGTTGAATTTATTTGAATGCTTTTTCAGTGTCTATGGAGATGATCCTGTGGTTTTTGTCCTTCTTTTTGTTGATGTGGTGGATAGTTTTGATGGATTTTTTAATGTTGTACCATTCTTGTATCCCTGGAATAAATTCTACTTGATCATGATGGATGATCTTTTTGATGTATTTTTGAATTTGGTTTGCTGATATTTTATTGAGTATATTTGCATCTATAGTCATCATGGACATTGGTCTGTAATTTTCTTTTTTTGTGGTGTCTTTACCTGGTTTTGGTATTACAGTGATGCTGGCATCATAGAATGAGTTTGGAAGTATTTCCTCCTCTTCTGTTTTTTGGAAAAGGTTAAGGAGGATAGGTATTAGGTCTTATTAAATGTTTGAAAAAATTCAGTGATGAAGCCATCTAGTCCAGGAGATTTGTTCTTGGGTAGTTTTTTTTAATCACCAATTCATTTCGGTTGCTGGTAATTGTTCTGTTCAGATATTCTGTTTCTTCCTTGGTCAGCTTTGGAAGATTGTATTTTTCTAGAAAGTTATCCATTTCTTTTAGGTTATCCAGTTTGCTAGCATATAATTTTTCATAGTATTCTCCAATAATTCTTTGCTTTTCAGTGGTGTCATTAGTGATTTTTCCTTTCTCATTTCTGATTCTTATTATGTATGTAAACTCTCATTTTTCCTTGATAAATCTGGGTAAGGCTTTATCTATTTTGTTTATTTTCTCAAAGAACCAGCTCCTGCTTTCATTAATTCTTTCTATTGTTTTATTCTTCTTGATTTTATTTATTTTGGCTCTAATCTTTATTATGTCCCTCCTTCTACTGACGTTGGTCCTCATATGTTCTTCTTTTTCTAGTTTCATTAATTGTGAGTTTAGACTGTTTATATGGGATTGTTCTTCTTTCCTGAGGAAAGCCTGTATTGCCATATACTTCCCTCTTAGCCCGGCCTTCGCTGTATCCCTCAGATTTTGTGGTGTTGAGTTATTGTTATCATTTGTCTCCATATATTGCTTGATCTCTGTTTTTATTTGGTCCTTGATCCTTTGGTTATTTAGGAGCATGTTGTTAAGCCTCCATGTGTTTGTTGGCTTTTTTGTTTTCTTTGCATAATTTATTTCTAGATTCATACCTTTGTGTTCTGAGAAGTTAATTGGTACAATTTCAATCTTTTTGAATTCACTGAGGCTCTTTTTGTTGCCTACTATGATCTATTCTTGAAAATGTTCCATGTGCACTTGAGAGGAATGTGTGTTCTGTTGCGTTTGGGTGGAGTGTTCTGTAGATGTCTGTTAGATCCATGTTTCTAATGTGTTCTTCAGTGCATCTATCTGTCAATTTATTTTCTGTCTGGTTGATCTGTCCTTTGAAGTGAGTGCTGTGTTTTAAGTTTCCTAAAATAAATGCATTGCATTCTATTTTTCCCTTTAATTCTGTTACTGTTTGTTTACATATGTATGTACTCCTATGTTGGGTTCATAGATATTTATAATGGTTATACCCTCTTGTGGGACTGATGCCTTTATCATTATGTAATATACTTCTTTGTCTCTTGTTACCTTTTTTGTTTTGAAGGCTATTTTGTCTGATACAAGTAGTGCAATGCCTACCTTTTTCTCCCTAATATTTGCATGAAATATCTATTTCCATCCCTTCACTTTTAGTCTGTGTATGTCTTTGGGTTTGAAGTGATTCTGTTATAGGCACCATATAGATGGGTCTTGTTTTTTTATCCATTCAGTAGGTGTGTCTTTTGATTGGTGCATTCAGACTATTTACAGGGGAATGGAGCACCTGGAGCTCCTGAAAGTTCCCAACCTGCTTGGGAGAGTGTTCCAGGACAATTTTGTCCACCTTTCCTTTCTCCTAAAGAGCAAGCTCTGTGAAATTGTTGCCCCTTTAGTAGCCCTCTAACTGTTAGGAAGTCTCTCAGACTGCCCACCTTTCTTTTGTCCCAGAGCACCCAGTTTTGGATATGTGTTTTCCACAAGTGGTTGGAATCTCAGTCTCTCCAAGTATTTCTCCTGCTTTAGCTTTCCTGCCCCCACTAATCTCCAGAGCACCATATAATATAGGTTTGTGCTCCTTGAGAAAATCTCCAGGGCTGGGTGTTCATCAGTCCTAGGCCTCCACCTCTCCCTAAGCCATTTCTCTTCCTCCCTCCAGTAAGCTGGAGTGGGGGAAAGGCTTGGGTCTCTCTGGATCATGGCTTTGGTACTTTACCCTTTTCCTTGAGGTCTGCTGTTTTCCCCAGAGGTAGGCAGTCTGCCACAGCCTTCTCTCCTGTTACTTTTTCAGGATTAGCTGTATTTGCTATATTTTCATATTATATGTGGTTTTGGAGGAGGTTTCTGTCTTACCTGTCACAGTGCCATCTTTAATCTTCTCTCATTGCTTATTTATCCCTGTATTTATTCTCATATGGATTGTAAACATGAACACACATGTAGAACACTATCTTGTAATTGTAAGATGACTGTGAAAATAAGTCACTTACTAAAGATGGTGAATTGGACAGGAGCTTAATACATTGCTAATACCACAGAGCCCCTGCAGTAACTCTGGGTGTTCTCCTTTGCATGTTTCCTTATGTGTGGAGTCACTAGAGGTGACATTATTATTACATGCTGCTAAACAGAATCCCAAACTTTTCTACATTGCAATAGTTAATGCTTTTCACCCTACTTGTCAAAAGCAATACTAATAATCAATAGCTTTTCATTAGAAAGAATACAATTTTGCATATGTTTGATTTAGTTTTTTATAAGAGGAAAACAAGTAACTATTATCATGCAGACAGATTTCATAAGGAAGCAATTCAAGTTTTATCCCATGATAATCCGTTAACAACTTTCAGTAAGTTCACATTTCCTGGGTGAAGGTAGAGATCAATCAGATCTGATTAGTCTCAGTCTATATTTTGAACATCTGTATGTATTTTGTATGACCAATCCAAATTTGAATAATATGGATGATGATGATAATGACAAAGAATAAAATCTTGTATATTTGTGAATATCTTTTAACATGTTGTATGACTTTACTGTATAATAACTTTCTTTCATAAAGTATTTATTACCACAATTTTAAAATTAAAGAAATCGAGACAAAGAGAAGTAAATGACTTGCTAGTATGGCTATTATGCAGAGAAGTCCTGGTTTCCATATTCCTTGTTAATCTAAATTCATTCCAATTTTGAAGTTAGAGTATTCTTTTACTTACCTTTGTTATTGCCTGGGAACATTTAGAAAAGCAGGTCATGTGAGCTGATTAACTGAGGTACAACTAGGTTAATATATGAAGATTGAAAATAGACTTAGTTGACTATTTTGTGTCAGTGGCTTTTATGTTCACCCCATTTCAGCTACCTATCCCCATGGATATTTTAATGGGTCTTGTCAGAGTGATCCAATCCTGAAAATGTAAACTCAGATATTCCTTCTCAACTTTTACCCCATTTTCTTTATGATGACAAGTTGATCCTTATCCTCACTGAGATCTTAAATCTTTTCACCAAATTATTTTTCTGCCAAATTCTGTTCCCTCCTGCCATCAATTTGTTTCCAAGGCCAA
The DNA here is from genome assembly GCA_032199065.1 of Smutsia gigantea. NCBI lineage: Eukaryota > Metazoa > Chordata > Mammalia > Pholidota > Manidae > Smutsia > Smutsia gigantea. Next base: position 36,543 of record JAVSCE010004052.1, on the reverse strand, counting down.
AGACCTCCTGACATTTTTGAAATGATTTTCAACCACTTTTCTCTTTCTAACATCTGAGACCTAAAATTTCCTGATTAGTGCAACCATTATTCCATTTCTTTCTCTGCACACTACCCCAGCAATGAAACACTGCATACAAAGTAAATCTAACATCCAACAAGCAAGCCCTTTGAACTTAGTTTCCATTTTATGGTTTTTGAGGAATTTCCAGAATTTAAATGGCAGTTGGTTACATGTTCTATGCTTTTGATTAATTTTGTCTTGGATTAACTCAGATTAAGCTATTTTTAAACATTTCTACCATTTTATAGTTATGAATCTTTTCCTATGCCTCTTTAACTTTCTGATAATTACCTTTTATTCATCTTAATAGAAATAGAAATCTAATAACCTTCCTTGCCACTAACACACCTGCATATGTGTGGACATTCTTTCCTATCCATGCTTTGTTTTTACTTTTCTCAGTGGAGGTGGCAATCCCTTCTTCAATATTCAGAACCCATTTCTTTTTATGGCCTCAGGAGTCCTACTTTATCAATTATCTCCTATTCTTCCTGGACATTATATTTCCATATATATTTGCATTTTTATTCAAATATTTATTTGCTCCAATTTCTCTCTGGAAAACACTATCTCATTCTTACTCTGACTAGCTGCTCTTTTTTTGTTTATTTGTTTTAATGCTATCTATAGTCACATTGTGAAGTCACCACTTCCCATTCATACTTGAATGTAATGAAATGTGATTTAGTTAGGGTCCCCACTGGAACACTCTAACAAAGGTATCAATACTGTCATCTTCAAAATTCTACAGACCAGTGTAGGAAAAATGGAGTTACTGTTGCCAGGATGCTTACCTGACACGCTGTGCACATGCTCTGCTGTCCCATGCCTATACCAGCTGCACAGGTGCAGTACTGTCTCAAGCTTATAGAACAATTGGCCCAAATTGGCCTACTGTGCAGGCACATGTTTACATACGTGCTAGCAATGAGCCACTATTGTCTATGCTGGTATAAAAGGGTGACCACTAGGCCCTTGTGTGAGGATTTGCAGATGTGATTCCAGCCTTCAATCTGTCACTGGGAGAGTAAGGTTTGGGGTGAATCCTCTATCCAGTGCTCCGTTGTTTTTCAGTCTTGCCAAATCCACTGTGAACCTGCCAGGACCTGAGCTCCTGTGCTACAACCAGCTTCCATTTGTTCTTGCAACAGAATGCTAATGACAGACTATCACATAGCTAATGGCTCCCTCTTCTTCACACTGTCTGCTTTCCATGGTTGCTGTGATTGCCATCTTTTCTAGTTCCTTTCTTCTTTAGTTGCTTTGGAGGTGGTTAAAAAAAATTCTGCTCTTCTGCAATCCTTGATAAATCTGTTTTGCTCTAACCATTACATCCACTAATCCTATTTCTGAAATCTCTCTGTTTTATATATTATTTTCCTTTTAATTAAATTTTTCCATACTAGTATAAGGCCACATCAGTCTTACCCTGTCTTATAATAATATCCTAAACAATAATCTTAAGACTTTCATCCTTCTTACCCACTTTCCATAACACCATACACATTGTGTCTACAACAGCAATATGCTATTGCATATTTATAGTAAGGTAATCAGGTTGTGATCAAAAAATTTAACCAGAAATAGTCCTCTCTGATCTGGCCCTGAGAAATATTTTCTAGCACCATTCACAGAAGTTTTGCCCTTGAAACTTTTGTTCCAGCTGTGCACTTATAATTTTCAAAATATGATATGCTCTTGCACATCTATTCTATAGCATACAATATTCTCTTTCTGGATTGCCCTTATTTTGCTATGCCAATCAGGTTAAGTCTCATTCTTTCTTCAATAGTCAGATCAAAATTTACTTTTTCCAAGAATTCTCATTCTAAAAGAGAGTTAAGCTCTCTTTCACAGTCGTACTGAGATTGATATCTATTTATATTGTCAATTAATGACACTACATAGTAAATTTCTAACAATAAAAGTTAATATTTGGGTATCATTCACTTATTCATTTTTCCTAATTAAAACCCTGAGAGAAAGGTTTGTTAACATTCCATATTACAAATAAGGAAACTGAGACACAGAAAGGGTAAAGCAACTTGTACAAGGAGTCATATCTATTACGTAGGAAAGGCAGAACATTGTATGTATGAATTTTATTCCATTTTCTTATTCTTCAATAAAAAAGCACAGCATCTAGCTGAATGGATTACTCATAGCAGATACCTAGTATGTGTCACTGAATGTTGAGTAAGATAGAGGAAATACACAGATAGAGGTAGGAACATGCAAATAATTCAGTTAAGTTGCTTCATCATGTCTGCTTAATTAATGTTCACAGGAGAAGCATCAAGATTTAAAGTTTAAAAGCTATGTACACACCATGATCAAGTGGGATTCATCCCAGGGATGCAAGGATGGTACAACATTCGAAAATCCATCAACATCATCCACCACATCAACAAAAAGAAGAACGAAAACCATATGATCATCTCCATAGATGCTGAAAAAGCATTGGACAAAATTCAGCATCCATTCCTGATTAAAACTCTCAACAAAATGGGTATAGAGGGCAAGTACCTCAACATCATAAAGGCTATATATGACAAACCCACAGCTAACATCATACTTAACGGCGAGACGCTGAAAGCTTTTCATCTAAGATCGGGAACAAGACAAGGATGCCCACTCTCTCCACTGTTATTCAACATAGTACTGGAGGTCCTAGCCACAGCAATCAGACAAAACAAAGACATACAAGGCATCCAGATTGGTAAAGAAGAAGTCAAATTGTCACTATTTGCAGATGACATGATACTGTACATAAAAAGCCCTAAAGATTCCATTCCAAAACTACTAGAACTAATATCTGAATTCAGCAAAGTTGCAGGATACAAAATTAACACACAGAAATCTGTTGCTTTCCTATACACTAATGATGAACTAACAGAAAGAGAAATCAGAAAAACAATTCCATTCACAATTGCATCAAAAAGAATAAAATACCTAGGAATAAACCTAATGAAGGAAGTGAAAGACCTGTACTCTGAAAACTACAAGACACTCTAAGAGAAATTAAAGAGGACACTAACAAATGGAAATGCATCCCATGCTCTTGGCTAGGAAGAATAAATATTGTCAAATGGCTATACTACCTAAAGCAATCTACAGATTCAATGCAATCCTTATCAAACTACCAACAGCTTTCTTCAATGAACTGGAACAAATAATTCTAAAATTCATATGGAACCACAAAAGACCCTGAATAGCCAAATCAATCCTGAGAAGGAGGAATAAAACAGGGAATTACACTCCCTGACTTCAAGCTCTACTACAAAGCCACAGTAATCAAGACAATTTGGTATTGGCACAAAAACAGACCCACAGACCAGTGGAACAGAATAGAAAATCCAAGCATTAACCCAAACATATACAGTCAATTAATATTTGATAAAAGTGCCTTGGATATACAATGGGAGATGACAGCCTCTTCAGCAGCTGGTGTTGGAAAAACTGGACAGCTACATGTAAGAGAATGAAACTGGACTACTGTCTAGCCCCATACACAAAGGTAAACTCAAGGTGGATCAAAGACTTGAATGTAAGACATGAAACCATAAAACTCTTAGAAAAAAACATAGGCAAATATCTCTTGGACATAAACATGAGCAACTTCTTCATGAACATATCTCCCCGGGCAAGGGAAACAAAAGCAAAAATGAACAAGTGGGACTATATCAAGCTGAAAAGCTTCTGTACAGCAAAGGACACCATCAGTAGAACAAAAAGACATCCTACAGTATGGGAGAATATATTCATAAAAAACGTATCTGATAAAGGGTTGACATCCAAAATATATAAAGAACTCATGCACCTTAACAAACAGAAAGCAAATAATCCAATTAAGAAATGGGCAGAGGACATGAATAGACACTTCTCCAAAGAAGAAATTCAGATGGCCAACAGGCACATGAAAAGATGCTCCACATCGCTAATCATCGAGAAATGCAGATTAAAACCACAATGAGATATCACCTCACACCAGTGAGGATGGCCAACATCCAAAACACAAACAACAACAAATGTTGGCGAGGATGTGGAGAAAAGGGAACCCTCCTACACTGCTGGTGGGAATGCAAATTAGTTCAACCATTGTGGAAAGCAGTATGGAGGTTCCTCAAAAAACTCAAAATAGAAATACCATTTGACCCAGGAATTCCACTCCTAGGAATTTACCCTAAGAATGCAGCAGCCCAATTTGAAAAGGACAGATGCACCCCTATGTTTATTGCAGCACTATTTGCAATGGCCGGGAAATGGAAGCAACCTAAGTGTCCATCAGTAGATGAATGGATAAAGAAGAAGTGGTACATATACACAATGGAATATTATTCAGCCATAGAAGAAAACAAATCCTACCATTTGCAACAACATGGATGGAGCTAGAGGGTATTATGCTCAGTGAAATAAGCCAAGCCGAAAAAGACAAGTATCAAATGATTTCACTCATATGTGGAGTATAAGAACAAAGAAAAAAACTGAAGGAACAAAACAGCAGCAGACTCACAGAACCCAAGAACGGACTAATAGTTACCAAAGGGAAAGGGACTGGGGAAAATGGGCGGGAAGGGAGGGATAAGAGGGAAAAAGGGGCATTAGATTAGCAGATGTAATGTTGGGGGGGCACGGGGAGGGCAGTACAACTCAGAGAAGACAAGTAGTGATTCTATAGCATCTCACTATGCTGATGGACAGTGACTGTAATGGGGTTGGTGGGGGGGACCTGATGAAGGGTAGTTTAATAATCGTAATATTGCACATGTAATTGTAGATTAATGATAATAAATAAATTATAAAAAAAGAAAAACAGAGGATATCAACAGATGCTTTTCCAAAGAAGAAATTAAGATGGCCAACAGGCACATGAAAAGATGCTCCACATCACTAATTATCAGGGAAATGCAAATTAAAACCACAATGATATATCACCCACACCAGTTAGGATGGCCAACATCCAAAAGACTGAGAACAACAAATGTTTTCGAGGATGTGGAGAAAGGGGAACCCTCCTACACTGCCGGTGGGAATGTAACCTAATTCAACCATTGTGGAAAGTAATATGGAGGTTCCTCAAAAAACTAAAAATAGGAATACCATTTGACCTGGGAATTCCACTCTTAGGAATTTACCCAAAGAATATAATTTCTCAGATTCAAAAAGACATATGCACCCCTATGTTTATTGCAGCACTATTTACAGTAAGTAAGATATGGGAGCAACCTAAGTGTCCATCAGTAGATGAATGGATAAAGAAGATGTGGTACTTATACACAATGGAATACTACTCAGCCATAAGAAAGAAACAAATTCTACAATTTGCAACAACATGGATGGAGCTGGAGGATATATGTTCAGTGAAATAAGCTATGCAGAGAACGATGAGAACGAAATGATTTGCCTCATTTGTGGGGAGTATAAGAACGAAGCAAAACTGAAGGAACAAAACAGCAACAGACTCACAGACTGCAAGAAAGGACTAGGGGTTACCAAACGGAAGTGGTTGGGTAGGACGGGTGGGGAGGTAGGGAGAAGCGGATTAAGAGGTATTATGATTAGCACACATAATGTAGGGGGACAACGGGGAAGGAAGTACAGCACAGAGTAGAGAAGTAGTGATTCTATAGCATCTTACTACGCTGATGGACAGTGACTGTAATGGTGTATGTGTGGGGGGACTTGATAATATGGGTGAATGTAGTAACCACAATGTTGCTCATGTGAAACCTTCATAAGATTGTATATCAATGATACCTTTAAAAAAATAAAATAAAATAGACCACCAATATGTCTCTCTGGGCTGTATCTTTCCTCCTATATATCAAGTCAGATCAATATTCTTAAATGCCATTTGGTATACAGCTCTGCCTTCATTACCCTCAGAACTTTTTCAAGTTATTTATTGAAGAGCACAGGATAGAGTTCATCCTCCTGAGCTTGACAATTTTTGGTCTTCTACATGGTACAATCTACCTTTCAATCACGTCACACCAATCTATTTTCCGGTCCCTAAATATGTCTTGCGCATTTACACTTCAGCAGCTTTGTTTATGTCCTCCTCTTCCTGTAATGATCTCTCCTTCTCTAAAATTTTTTAAGTCCCCTCAAAGTCCCTCTTAAACTCTTTTTTGAGGATTCAATATATGCTCAGTGCCGCACAGCTTACAGAGCACCATCACAAACATTTTACCTACTGGTGCTATTATAAGGCAACTGCATGTTACTATTATTCCCTTTTTATACATAGTGATTTACTACATTCTCAAGAACATGCAGCTAGTTAAGTACCAAAAAACACAGGTTTTTGAATACCAAATCCGGTCTTTCTACCCTTATATGCTCTCTCCCAGAGGCAGCCAGATTTAGCAAATAAAAACACAGGCCTCCCAGCTACATTTGAATTTCATATAAGTAATAACTTTTAGTATAAGTTACATGTCCCATACAATATTTGGGACATACTTATAGCTATTTTTTATATTAAAAATTACTATGTATCTGAACTTCAAATTTAACTGACCATCTTATACTTTATCTGGCAAAGTTATTCTCCCCCTAAAAAGAAAATTCTTAGAGGTTCCTGTTCCATCCAATTGGCAACTTGTGTGTTTGTGTACGATTTTGTATTACATTCTATGCTCACTCTTAGAAGAAACTCTTGACACCTTGCAAAAATTTGTGTCCTTGACTTCTAATTCAACTCATAATGGATACTCAGGCCAAATCTGAGACTGATGGAGAGAGCTAGCTCGACAGGAAGAGTCTTTGGGTCAGATAGCCGTGGATTTAAATCTTGACTCCACCACTTAACTAGCTCTGTGATTTGGGTTAAGTCATTTAAAGTTGCTGAGACTCGGTATCCTACCTGTAAAATGGAGGGATATTTACCTTGAAGTGTTCTGGGGTTTAAGCGAGATAAATTAAATTACTGCCCAACAGTAGATGATGATAACAGGGAAAGGTAATGGAGTTAAGAGACGAGTGATTGGGGATTTATAACCTAACCTCTCTTCGTAACGTCCGCTGTTTAGGGAGGAGAGGAGGGCCGAAGACAAGCACGACGAGTCCAAGAAGCAGGGCTCTGGCTAAAGACAAACCTGGGGCTAGTCTACTTAAGGCCCGACGATGGAATAGAGACCGGCTACTCACCGGCTGTCCGCAGGTTCAGGGTGAACGGGGCGGTACCCCGGCCTGTCGTCGCCCCGAGGCCCCGCGATGACTCAGGGAGACCACGGGGCCCCTTCCTTCGCGCCCAAAGCCGCCCCTCGGCCATCAGCACGCCGACCCCACCCCAGGCCCTCACGCGCCTCCGACCCAGGCTCCACCCCCTGCGCGACCCCACGGGGGCTCCTCACCAAACCATAGTGCTTTCCAACACCATCTTGCCTCCTTCCTCGCGACCGGTTCTCCTGGGCCGCCTAACAACGACTCCTCCAATTGGTCCAGAGATGACCGCCAATCACAGACTGGGCCCGGCCGGCTTGTTCAGCCTCCCTGCTTCGCGTTGTGTTCTGGGACTTGTAGGCGCAGGCTAAATAAAGCAATGTTTGGGGGCGGGGATACCGAGATCAGACACAAAAAAGAGGCCTCACCTCTCCTCCTTTTTTGAAGTTCACATTCTCCGGTGGAGTTCCCTGCTGGCGGGATCTAAGAGAAGCTGTGGAGGAAACTTTGAAGTGCTGTGAATGTGTCTCTTCGAGCACTGTCATTTTAAAAAGTGATGGAATGGGGAAACAAAAGCAAAAATGAACAAATGGCACTATATCAAACTAAAAAGCTTCTGTACAGCAAAGGATACCATCAGTAGAACAAAAAGACATCCTACAGTATGGGAGAATATATTCATAAATGACATATCCGATAAGGGATTGACATCCAAATTATATAAAGAGCTCATGCACCTCAACAAACAAAAAGCAAATAAGCCAATTAAAAAATAGGCAGAGAAGCTGAACAGACACTTCTCCAAAGAAGAAATTCAGATGGCCAACAGGCACATGAAAAGATACTCCACATCACTAGTCATCAGAGAAATGCAAATTAAAACCACAATGAGATATCACCTCACACCAGTTAGGATGGCCAACATCCAAAAGACAAACAACAACAAATGTTGGCAAGGGTATGGAGAAAGGGGAACCCTCCTACACTGCTGGTGGGAATGTAAATTAGTACAACCATTGTGGAAAGCCGTATGGAGGTTCCTCAAAAAACTCAAAATAGAAATTCCATTTGACCCAGGAATTCCACTCCTAGGAATTTACACTAAGAATGCAGCAGCCCAATTTGAAAAAGACATATGCACTCCTATGTTTATCGCAGCACTATTTACAATAGCCAATATATGGAAACAACCTAAGTGTCCATCAGTAGATGAATGGATAAAGAAGATATGGTACATATACACAATGGAATATTATTCAGCCATAAGAAGAAAACAAATCCAGACATTTGCAACAACATGGATGGAGCTAGGGGGTATTATGCTCAGTGAAATAGGCCAGGTGGAGAAAGACAAGTATCAAATGATTTCACTCATCTGTGGAGTATAAGAACAAAGAAAAAACGGAAGGAACAAAACAGCAGCAGCCTCACAGAACCCGAGAATGGACTAACAGTTAGCAAAGGGAAAGGGACTGGGGAAGATGGGTGGGAAGGGAGGGATAAGGGGGGAAAAGGACTGTTACAATTAGCACACCTAATGTAGCGGGGGTTGGGATGGGGTGGGGGGATACGGGGAAGGCAGTATAACACAGAGAAGACAAGTAGTGATTCTATAACATCCTACTATGCTGATGGACAGTGACTGTAATGGGGTATGTGCTGAGGACTTGATAATAGGGGGAGTCTAGTAACCATAATGCTGCTCATGTAATTGCATATTAATAATAGCAACAAAAAAAGTGGTGGAATGACCAATGAAGTTCCAGCTCCCTCCTGTAGTACTTTGTTCATTCAACTTCAAGCTTGTACTCCCCTGATTTGCATTTATTTATCTCATACTACTTAACGACAGGAAAGTGCCTTAATCTTTGCAATCCCTGAACCCGGTAAGAGTCTAACATATGGTAGCAGCTCATAAAAACTTTGATAAATCAATAATTTTAACTAATATTCCAAAGACTGGGAGACAAACTGGTAAACCATTATGGTATGTTAATCAAGAATAACATTAAAAAATGTTTTGGATAACCTCCCCCACCAATCCACCCCACCAAAACTGGAAATTCCAAGTATTTATTTTAGAAGGTACAAGGAAAGGAGGGAGGGACCAGATATGGCTACATAACCATCCTTGGAGACAGAGGAGCGTTGTAGATATTACCTAGATATTGGCAAAGTTTTAATAAATATGTTCAAAACTTATTAGTAGCCATTAGAGCTTGTTAGAAATAAAATCTCCATATCATTAAAGAGTAGAAAAAAAATCTGTCAGTACAATAGGCAGGAAAAAGAAAAAAATAAGAAAGCACAGGAAAATAATTACTAAGATCTAACATAAAAAAAGTGTTTTAAAAGCAAGACAAGAATTACATTCTTAAAAAAAAACAGCTACATAATGTAAATAGACACACCAAACTGACAATAGGTAAAAATAAAGGGAGAGGAACACGACAAGGATGCCCACTCTCCCCACTTTCATTCAATATAGTTCCAGAGGTCCTAGCCACAGCAATCAGACAATATAAAGAAATAAAAGGCACCCAGATTGGCAAGGAAGAACTTAAACTGTCCTTGTTTGCAGATGACATGATAGTGTACATAAAAACCCCTAAAGAATCCACTCCAAAATTACTAGATCTAATATCTGAATTCAGCAAAGTTGCGGGACACAAAATTAATACACAGAAATCTGTTGCATTCCTATACACTAATGATGAACTAGGAGAAAAAGAAATCAGGAAGACAATTCCATTCACAATTGCATCAAAAAGAATAAAATACCTAGGAATACACCTAAGCAAAGAAGTGAAAGACCTAGACTCTGAAAACTACAAGACACTCATGAGAGAAATTAAAGAAGATACCAATAAATGGAAACACATCCCGTGCTCATGGATAGGAAGAATTAATATTGTCAAAATGGCCATCCTGCCTAAAGCAATCTACAGATTCAATGCAATCCCTATCAAAATACCAACAGCATTCTTCAACAAACTAGAGAAAATCATTCTAAAATTCATATGGAACCCCAAAAGACCCCGAACAGCCAAAGCAATCCCAAGAAGGAAGAAGAAAGCAGGGGGGGATTATGCTCCCCGACTTCAAGCTCTACTACAAAGCCACAGTAATCAAGACAATTTGGTACTGGCACAAGAACAGACCCATAGACCAATGGAACAGACTAGAGAGCCCAGATATAAGCCCAAGTATATATGGTCAATTAATATAAGATAAAGGAGCCATGGACATACAATGGGGAAATGACAGCCTTTTCAACAGCTGGTGTTGGCAAAATTGGACAGCTACATGTAAGAAAATAAAACTGGATTATTGTCTAACCTTATACACAAAAGTAAACTCGAAATGGATCAAAGACCTGAATGTAAGTAATAAACCATAAAACTCTTAGAAGAAAACACAGGCAAAAATCCCTTGAATATAAACATGAGCAACTTTTTCCTGAATGCATCTCCTCAGGCAAGGGGAACAAAAGTAAAAATGAACAAATGGGACTACGTCATGTTAAAAAGCTTCTGTACAGCAAAGGACACCATCAGCAGAACAAAAAGGCATTCTTAGTATGGGAGAATATATTTGTAAATGACATATCTGACAAGGGGTTAACATCCAAAATACATAAAGAACTCACACGCCTCAACATCTAAAAAGCAAATAACCCTATTAAAAAATGGGAGGAGGATATGAACAGACAATTCTCCAATGAAGAAATTCAGGTGGCCAACAGGCACATGAAAAGATGCTCCACATCACTAGTCATCAGGGAAATGCAAATTAAAACCACAATGAGATATCACCTCACACCAGTTAGGATGCCAACATAGAAAAGACTAGCAACAACAAATGCTGGTGAGGATGCAGAGAAAGGGAAACCCTCCTACATGGCTGGTGGGAATGTAAGCTAGTTCAACCATTGTGGAAAGCAATATGGAGGTTCCTCAAAAAACTAAAACTAGAAATACCATTTGACCTGGGAATTCCACTCCTAGGAATTTACCTGAAGAATACAACTTCTCAGATTCAAAAAGACATATGCACCCCTATGTTTATTGCAGCACTATTTACAATAGCCAAGATATGGAAGCAACCTAAGTGTCCATCAGTAAATGAATGCATAAAGATGTGGTACATACACACAATGGAATACTTACCATTCAGCCATAAGAAAGAAACAAATCCTACCATTTGCAACAATATGGATGGAGCTAGAGGGCATTGTGCTCAGTGAAATAAGTCAGGCAGAGAAAGACAAGTACCAAATGATTTCCCTCATTTGTGGAGTATAACAATGAAGCAAAACTGAAGGAACAAAATAGCAGCAGACTCACAGACTCCAAGAAGGGACTAGCGGTTACCGAAGGGGAGGGCTGGGGGAGGGCAGGTGGGGAGGGAGGGAGGGAGAAGGGGATTGTGGGTTATCATGATTAGTGCACATGGTGTGTGGGGTCACTGGGAAGACAGTGTAGTTCAGAGAAGACAAATAGGGACTCTGTGGCATCTTACTACACTGATGGACAGTGGCTGCAATGGGGTATGGGGGGGACTCGAAAATAAAGGTGAATGTAATAACCACATTGTTTTTCTCGTGAAACTTTCATAAGAGTGTCTATCAATGATACCTTAATAAAATAAATAAATAAATAAATAAAGGGAGAGTAAAAAGCAATATATAATGTGACAGTAATGAATGAAAACACGTGTATCTATATTAATATTACACAAAATAGAAATAAACATAAGTAAATGAAATTAGATCAAGAAAAGAGTATTTCATAAAGTATAAAACTTATCAACAAATAAATGCTCTGAGCCAATCAGGATAATGCGTCTCCAAAGGCAAGTTGAAGGTCAGGGATGACTTTAAATTAGTATTCTTCTAAATGTAGATGTAAACAAAGACAAACATTGAACCCAAACAAAGAGATTAGGAACTTAATGAATACCATTACCACTGTTCCCGGAAAACATGATCCATATCTGTGCAGGGAGGTGTCACTTTCTCAGCTTCAGTCAGACATTTCATAGACTGTGACCAGTTTTTAGTTACTAACACTTTTTAAAGCCTATGGAGATATTGCAAAGAATACAAAATATAGTGACTATAAAAAATGAGGTAGTGAAAAATAAGTCCTATAAGATTGATTCGATTCAACTTGGAGTACAGAAACATACTCTTCCGAGATGTCCTGTTAGAACTATATCAGAAGTTTTTCAGTTAAGAGATATGTGAGTTTGCAATAATGCACACAAAAAATGAAATCTGATAGGGTCATAGTCAAGTAAAACAAGAGCTCTATAATGAAAAAAGCAAAGCCAAATCCATTAATTCATTTACATGTGGGTCAGGCATTATTGTGGACACAGGGAAGGGAACAAAACAAAGTCCTGCCCTTGTGGGGCTTATATTCTATGGGGGAAGGCAGGCAATCAACTATATTTACTCATTGGCATATATCATATCATATCATATATAGTATAATTTATATATTACTTATATTATATATGTGTGTGTATATATATATACAATCAAATAATGGTAAATACTGAGGAGAAAAATAAACCAGGATGGATATGGTTTATATTTTACATAAATAGCAAGTGCAAATGCCCTGAGGCAAGAGTGTACTTATGAACAAGGAGGTGAGTAGAAACTAGAGAGGAGGGAGAGAGAAAACATGAGACCAGAGAGGCAAAAGGTGTATAGAGGTTGGATCATGTAAAGCCTGATAGATCATTTGAAGGACTCTGTGTGAGATAAGGAGCTGTTGGGAAGTTTTAAACAGAAGATTGACAGGATCCGACTTAATGTTTTAACAGGCTTATTCTGGCTGCTGCATTGAGAACAGACTCTAGGGGGAAAGAGCAGGAGATAGAACAGTTAGGACACTAGTTCAGTGATCAGATGATGTGATAGTGGCTTATTCTAGGGTGGTTAATAAGAGGTGAAAATAGTGACATATGGGTGGATTTTGAATATACCATAAGGCACAAAACTGACGAATTTGCCAGTGGACTTGATGGTGGATGTAAGGGAAGGGAGTGTTGAGGAAGATGCCAGACTTGGTTCTAAGCAACTAAAAGTCACTATTTCCAAAGATGGGTTAGTCAGCACAAGAACCAGAAATTTAGCTTGGGATGTTAGATTTAAGATGTCTATTAGACACCTAGATGGAGATGTCAAGTAAGCCGTGGATATATGAGTTTGCAGTTCAGAAAAGAGGTCTGAACTGGAAATAGAAATTTGAGAGATTTTAGTGATATTTAGATCATGAGATGACAGGGAGTTGGGCAAGTTAGTGTCTTTAGGCCACTGTAAGTACTTTTAAAAATTACCTATGGAGTGAATGTAGACTAAAAGAAGGGGTTCTATGATTGAGCCGCGAGTCACTTAAACTTTTAGAGGTGAGAGGGAAAAGGAGGAAACAGAAAAGAGAATGGAAATGGAGCAGTGCAGCAGCTTGGTACGGGCAACCTGAAGTAATATCACAGACGCTAAGTGATGAAAATGTTTCAAGGAGGGAGTGGTAAGCTGTCACGTGCTGTGGACATGTTAAGGAAGATGAGGATTGATTTATTTAAGAACTTGTAGGTCATCAGTGACCTTAATAAAAGATGTTTCAGTCGAGTGGTGGGGACAAACTTGGAGTGAACTCAATAGAGATTAGGGTCAAATTAACTATTTGTAAAAGTTCATTTATAAGACAGTTGGTTAAATTTGACCACTGACTAGATATTTGTTACTAAGGAAAATTTATTTTAAATTCATGATAATATTGTTATAATTGTTTTTTAAAAAAGAGTATTTCTTGAGTTTTATGCTGAAGCATTTATGGATGAAAGGATACATCTAGGATTTATTTCAACTTAATCCTTTGGAGGTGCAAAGAGAAAGTGGTGTTGGGGTATGAAGTACAGATGAGACAGATTGGGCTTATTAATGTTGGTAATTGTTGAAGCTGGGTGATGTGTACATGGCATTCACTATATTACTCTATTTTTGGTTTGGAAATTCCCATAATAAAAAGTTTTTAAAAAAGAGAGAGAGAAAGAGAAATTGGAAACAGCAAGCAAATGCTTTATAATGGAGTTCTAAAAAATAATTTTACAGGAGATGATACTGATCTGCTTTTTGTGTCCTTGATAAACAAAAGAATAAACAATCTAATTTGGAATCTATTTTAACTGGCAATCTTTGTTTAAAGAATGAATGAGACTCCAACTCTGGTGAATAACTTTCATAATACCTGAGATTAACAGGCTTGAGTAAACTATTAGGCCAGGATTGCCAGCTTTATTATCCTGTTTGTTTGTTTTTTTAAATTGAAGTACAGTTGATATACAATCTTATGTTAGTTTCAAGTATACAACACAGTGGTTCGCCAGTTACACCCATTATTAAATCCCTACCCTGATTAGTGCAGTTACTATCCGTCAACATACGAAGATGTTACAGGATCATTGGCTACATTCTGTTCTACCTATTCTGTATTCATGCTGTATTACCATCCCCATGATCGACTTATATTATTGAGACAGGGACCATGGGTTTAGACAGAGTAGGGTGAGGGCCTCCGGAAAAATACCCCTACCAAAACTCCATGTTAAACAATTAAGTAAAGCTAGAGTCACATTAATTCTCTAAAGTAAAAATATCAAACTAGGAATATAAGCATTCTTCAGTGAGATTAGTTAAAACTAAAAAGCCAGGAGCACCTTGGCCTAGAAGTTCGAATACTCCCCAGATAAAGAAAAGAATCTCAGCATAGCCTGTATTTTCACTGTGTCAATTAAAACATACCATTGTAAGATATACTATAGGCTGTTCAAAGGCCCAGCTTATTTAGAAAAAATTCTATCTTAAAGCTAAGATTGCATTTTAATCAAACAAACAGTAACTCAGCCCATCTTGGAAGCAAGGCAGGCATTCTTTTTTTTTTATGGTCAATTGATCTTTTTTTTCTCTTCATCATTTTTTTTTATTAAGCTATCATTGATATACTCTTATGAAGGTTTCAAAAGAAAAACAATGTGGTTATTACATTCATCCTTATTATCGAGCCCCCCCATACCCCATTGCAGTCACTGTCCATCAGTGTAGTAAGATGCCACAGAGTCCTTATTTGTCTTCTCTGAGCTACACTGTATTCCCCGTGACCCCATACACACCATGTGCACCAATCATGATACCCCACAATCCCCTTCTCCCTGCCTCCCCACCCGCCCTCCCCCATCCCTCCCCTTTGGTAACCACTAGTCCCTTCCTGGAGTCTGTGTGAGTCTGCTGCTATTTTGTTCCTTCAGTTTTGCTTCATTGTTATACTCCACAAATGAGGGAAAAATCATTGGGTACTTGTCTTTCTCTGCCTGACTTATTTCACTGAGCATAATACCCTCTAGCTCCATCCACGTTGTTGCAAATGGTAGGATCTGTTTCTTTCTTACGGCTGAACAGTATTCCACTGTGTATATGTACCACCTCTTCTTTATCCATTCATTTACTGATGGACACTTAGGTTGCTTCCATATCTTGGCTATTGTAAATAGTGCTGCGATAAACATAGGGGTGCATATGTCTTTTTGAATCTGAGAAGTATTCTTCAGGTAAATTCCTAGGAGTGGAATTCCCAGGTCAAATGGTATTTCTAATTTTAGTTTTTTGAGGAACCTCCATATTGCTTTCCACAATGGTTGAACTAGTTTACATTCCCACCAGCAGTGTAGGAGGAAGGCAAGCAGTCTTAATTGATATACTCCCAGATCAAAAAGTGGCTATCCTCGGAAAGAATCAGAGCAGTAAATTTCTTGTGTTAAGCTAGCTTTGAGAATAACCCACTGATAAGAAACTTAGTATCTCTTCAAAAATAAACATTTGGGACCATGTGACAGGTCTGCATCCCTAGCCCTTTGTCTCTCAACTGACTGTAAATCCCCAAGACAATGCACCGCCCCGGACTCTCTTTCTCTAAATAAAAGCCTCTCACTTGCTCTCCTATTTTGAGTGTTTGCGAAGTTCATTCTTTGACTCCATGAACAAGAACCCCAGCATCAGTTTGATTGAGAATTTTTGTGCCCCTTTATCTTCCACTCTCCCCACCTACTCATCCCAAACCTTCCCCCATGGTAACCACCAGTCACTTCTCAGTGTCTGTGTATTCTGATTGTATTCATTTTGTTTTTAAATTTCACACGTAAATGAAATCATATAGCGTCTTTCTCCGCTTGGTTTATTTCACTAGGTCCATCCATGTTATCGAACATAGCAGAATTTATTTATGACTGAATAACATTCCATTGTATACTTGTACCACATCTTTATCCATTCATCTATTGACGGGTATTTTGGTTGCTTCATTATCTTGGCTATTGTAAATAATGCAGCAATAAACATAGGAGCGCAGATACCTTTTTGAATCAGGGGCTTTGTTTTTCTTTGGAAGTGGCATCAGTCATTATGGTATTGCTATTTCTAGTGTTTTGAGGAAACGCCGTACTGCTTTCATAGTGGCTGCACCGATTTACATTCCCACCAACAATTTAAGAGGGTTCCATTTTCTCTACACCCTCACCAACACTTGTTCTTTCTTGTTTTTTGGAGTGGCCATTCTGACTGGTGTGAGGTGAAATCTCACTGTGGTTTTGATTTGCGCTTCCCCGATGGTTAGTGATGTGGAGCAACTTTTCATGTGCCTGGTGATCATCTGTATGTCTTTGAGAAAATGTCTGTTCAGGTCCTATTATCGTATGGTTTTGATTTCTCTTTAAGACAGACAGGTTTTACACCTAGGCCCTACTTGCATCTAGTTTAGATTTTAGCCTAGAGCTATAGAGTGAAGTAGAAGCTACTGATCACCACTAGAGGGACCTTCTGACCAGAAGAGGGTATCTACTGCACCCACTCAGCAGCTGGAAGACTATGTTGAAGAGGGACTGACAAACGGAGGGTAGCACAAAGTCCGTTTATGCCCAAGCCATGTTCAGATTCGGTTCCTAGTAGGGAGTTCTCTCTTTGTCCAGTCTGAAGGAGGGCTGAGCTTGTGGCTTAAACTCAAATTCCAAACTTTTGACAATCCCCAATTCTCCCTTCACTCCTATTATTTGTTCTATCATGAAGTTTTTTACCACCATCTCAATTCTCTTTTCCTCTCCAATTGTTATCACCATCATCCTAGACCCACATCACCTCTCACCTCAGTTACTATGTATAGTCTAAGTAGTCTGCTTTTTCTAAACACTCTGATGGAACTTTGCCAACAGATTAGTCTCTGAATTACTTTGATCATGTCCTAACTAGGGGAAAAAAAAACATTCTATGGTTTCCCACTGTCTAGTTTTAAATAAAAATTCCTCAGCCTAGCAGTCAGGGTTAGCAGTGGTGCTTCCCCTACACCAGTATTCTCAGGTCTTCCTCCACCACTGCTTTCACCATGGTAATCTTCCTTCTGCTCTCCAACAAATCATTCTCCTACCTCTAGGACCTTATGCTCAAGTGAACCTCTCATTTTCTCCCACCATTCTGTACCACTCTCTCAGAGAACTGAAATCATGTCACTGTATCATATTTGACATGTTTTGTGTACAAGTATATGTGTGTGCACTGTGCTCCCCTCTGGACTATGAACTCTTGGTCAATTACTTCTTTGACCTCTAACTGCCCAGCACGTTGTTCATCAGCTGCTGCCTAAATATCTGTAGAATCATCTTAACAAGAAAGGGAATAGTAATGTGGAAAAGAGCATTATTTTGTTAACATGCTTTTCTCCAAAGCCGCCACCCCACTTCTTGTCTAGTTTCCCATCACAGTAAAAGAGCCTAAGCTTAACCTCACAGAAGAGGAAAACAGAGCTGAGGGAAGCAGTCTCTATATACTTTTCAGAATGACATCTTAGGGACAGGTCAGGGTTAGGAACAGGAGGGAATCCCAGAGCCCACCAATCTTAAGCTTGCTTTCCCACTGTCCTCTCCTGTCCTCCTAAACTGGAGTAAGACTCCCCAAATCCCTCAGTGAAAGTGGGTTGCAACCAAGCAACAGACCTTCAGTAACTCCCTTTCGTATTCATTTGCAGCTTTTCCTCATCAAGTTTAAGTTGTTAAGATGGAGAGGATAGCTAGAATGTAGGGAATAAAGCCATTTCTCTCAGCCTGTGTCAGACTGAAACTGGAGTGAGGGAAACGGGAAGAGACACGGCATCCGTTCAGGGCACCACAAACAGAACAGAGTCCAGGTGATGGGGCAGGAGAGTGGAGCATGTGGTAGATGAAAAAGAGCCAGGAAGAAACAAAAGGTCTAAATAACTGATGAAAGTTTAATACATTAAAACCAGATATTTATCACTTCTATATTGCATTTGCCATTTCTGAACAATACAAAGTAGAGGCAAAGAGTGACACTTCATAAAAATGTTGATTCCCCATTTCCTTCCCTAAGACCCAGCCTCCCTCAAATATTCCCTCCCACTCCCTACAGAACTCTATCCTGAGTAAGACACTTAAATACATCATAAATAGTAAATTATGAAAAAAAAAACAGCAAGAATTGTTTCTTTCCTTCTTGTAAAAAAGAACATGGCAGCAAAGACAGGCAGCCAGAAACTGGCTGGGAGTGTCTAATATAGACAGTTACTTGGGGGTATGAGCTAACCTACGACCAACGTTGGGTGGGACAGAGCCAATGGGATCTCAACAATCTGCCTGAGATGCCAGGCCCCATTCTTCCCCTAAAAGGAGCAGGCGATCAGAGGGAACGGCAACTCCTGGCAACTCCTGCAAATGCCGAGGAGAGGTATCACACAGCCCCACCTCCGAACTCTCAGCAAGAAGAGAGGGGGCAGGGCAGGCGGCACAGCGAGTACCTCACCCAGGCAAGCATCTGCTGGCTCCCCATGAGTTTCAATATTCTCTGGCCTCACAGATACGGACCGCCTGTTAACCAGACGCAGGTGTCCCTCCTCTCCTCCTCAGCATCACGAACAGAACACTACTGAAAAAGGTTGGAAGAACAAGAAGCCTCCTTTGGAAAAGGATTTTAAAAATTCATTTGATAAGTCTTCGTATTTAGAAAAACCACCAGAAAACACTTCAAATGGCAAAAGAGTAAAACAATTATGGCCTGACAGTGAATAAGGACCTGCCTAGGAAGGGCTCTAATCTTCTAGCCTGTGACTGCCCTTCTGTTTGAACAAAAGGGGTAAAGATGACCCTTTGTCCCACTCTCTCCATTCCTTCACCTTAAGAAATTCATCAAGAGAGGAGGACCTAAGCAGGAGCTGCTCCTGGAAGCATAATCACTCCACTTCTGTTCCTCAAACACCAGGACTCTTCGGAAGGAAACCTATGAACAGGCCCCTCTCTAACACTTCTGCAGTTTTGATCTGAAACTGTGTGGCTTGAAATTCTGTGCTGTGAGCTATTTTTCTTTCCCCTTTTTTAAGGAAAAAAGAAGGTTGGGACGTGGTTAAACATCCTTACTCCCCCAAACACCTTTACAAAGATTACAGGGCTCTTCATCCAGAGAGAAAGAGCTAAGGTGGGGTAATGTGCCAGCCAGTCTGTCCTGAGGAGATTAAGAGTCCAGCTCCTAGTGAAAGGCAGATGAAAGGGAAGAAAACCACCAAGTCCAGCAGGAATGTGAGTTTGAAAACAATTCAATTGTGGAAGCCAAGGTTGGCCAGTTGAAAACTTGTCCCACCCAAATCTGGAGTGGAGAAGATGCTGCACTGCTGTCCTCAACGTCCAGGGCACCAAAGCCCATTCATGAGGAAGGGGAAGGAGAAGAGGTTCTTTAGGAAGGACATGCAGAGTCCCTCTGTCTCCATTATACTCCTTTTGTGATGACCAAGAAGAAAACTCAGCACTGCTGGGGCGAGGGCTGACATCTCAGGATCACAGAGACGGTAGATTCCTGTTCCAGGTCTTCTGAGATTTTCTCCTCACTGAAAAGGAAAAGCGTTGTGAAGTTAAGAATGTGGAGTATGATAAGGGGGTAGGAATAGAATTCAAGTTATTTTCAACCTGGCTGGCAAAGTTAATAAGTTTTCTTTTCCTTTTGCCTTAGCTTCCAAGTACAAGGTACCAAAAACACAAAATTTAGAAAGCAAGATTGACAGGGCACCCGTCCCTCTAACCTTGCCGAGGAACTGTTTGTTCCACTCCATCAGTGATCCCCTTTATACCCTCAAAGCATTCACCTCCCCCACATCCCAGACACTCACGTGGATGAACTCGGACTCTGCAATTTCAAGCTTTTCCAAGAGGGTTGAACTAATAGGAGAAAAAAAAAATGGAGGGAGAATTAGAAGATAAAAAAGAAAAAGGACTCTCCTCTCAAGTCAAATCTCACACTGCTTCTCCTTATTTCACTTCAGAATCAAATTATGATTAAGAAAGAAAAGGCTAAGGAACTACTAGATTTAGAAGCATATTATTTTATTAACTATTCAGTTTCTTGAGTATACAAAATACTTCCTAATACCCTCCTCTTCTGTCTTGAATTCCCAGGTGTGGTAGGTACTGAGTGATTGCTGCCACCTGCTATTCATGCCACGGTGCTCTCCCGAGTGTCCGCAGGATTTAGTAACTTTCTTCTCATTAACAAAATGCAGTACAGGTGATGGAGTGTCAATTCTGAGATCAGGTTACAAAAAACACTGTAGCTTCCTCTTGGGTAAACACTCTCTCACTTGTTTGCTCTGAGGGCAGCTAGTTGCCATGCTGTGATCTGCCTTGAGAGGATCATGTGACAAACAACTGAGAGTACCACTGGCCAAAAGCCAGCAAGAAACTCTTGCCAACAAGGACATACATGAGCTTGGACTCTTGGCCCTCCCCCAGTGAGCCTTCAGTTGAGACCACTGCCCTGGCTAACACTGTGACAAAAACCTCCCGAGACCTTGAGCCAATGGTACCCAGCTAAGCCACATATAAATTCTCAAGCCACACAAGATCTGAGATAATAAATATTTATTGTTTTCAGCTGCTAAGTTCTGGGGTAACTTGTTAAACAATAGGTAACACAGATTTTGTACCTGGAAGTGAAGTGCTGCTGTAAAAATACCTAAAATGTAGAAGTGGCTTTGGAAGAGGGAAACAGGCTTAGAGTTTTAGTAAAATTTAAAAATGCCATGAATATACTATAGAATTTTAGTGGTGGGGATGGTGGTGGTGGTGCCAGTGTGGGCATAAAGGAAAGTGAGAAAAATCTTATTGGAAACTGAAGGAAAGGGGGTCCTTGTAATGGAATGGGAAAAAATTTAGCAACAATGTCATCTGCAGTTACGTGGGAAGTAGAGTATGTGCCTAATGAACCGGGTGACTAGCTAAGGAGACTCCAAGCAAAGTCTGATGGTGCCATCTGGTTTCTTCTTAATGCTTATAGTAAAATATAAGAGAAGAAAAATAAGAGAAGGGCTATTAAACAAAAAGATGTCAGGACTGATGGTTTTGAAAATTCTAAGCCTCTCCAGATAACAAACAATGCTAAAATTAAGAAATAGCTTCTGAGCAAGGATAAAATCTGGGCACTGTCAGGCAATTTTGGTTTAAAGATGAAGGCATGAAAAAACAATCAACAAAATTCAATATCCATTCGTGACAAAAACGCTCAACAAAATGGGGATGAGGGCAAGTACCTCAACATAATAAAGGCCATATATGACAAACCCACAGCCAACATTATACTTAACATCGAGAAGCTGAAAGCATTTCCCCTAAGACTGGGAACAAGACAAGGATGCCCACTCTCCCCACTTTTATTCAACATAGTTCTGGAGGTCCTAGCCACAGCAATCAGACAACACAAAGAAGTAAAAGGCATCCAGATTGGTAAGGAAGAAGTCAAACTGTCACTATTTGCAGATTACATGATATTGTACATAAAACACCCTAAAGAATCCACTCCAAAACTACTAGAACTAATCTCTGAATTCAGCAAAGTTGCAGGATACAAAATTAATACATAGAAATCTGTTGCATTCCTATACACTAATGATAAACTAGCAGAAAGAGAAATCAGGAAAACAATTCCATTCACAAGTGCATCAAAAACAATAAAATACCTAGGAATAAACCTAACAAAGGAAGTGAAAGACCTATACCCTGAAAACTACAAGACACTCTTAAATTAAAGAGAATACTAATAAATGGAAATTCATGCCATGCTCTTGGGTAGTAAGAATTAATATTGTCAAAATGGCCACCCTGCCAAGCAATCTACAGATTCATTGCAATCCCTATCAAAATACCTACAGCATTCTTCAACGAACTGGAATAGTTCTAAAATTCATATGGAACCACAAAAGACCCCGAATAGCCAAAACAATCTGAGAAGGAAGAATAAAGCTGGGAGGATCTCACTTCCTAACTTCAAGCTCTACTACAAAGCCATAGTAATCAAGACAATTTGGTACTGGTACAAGAACAGACCCATAGACCAGTGGAACAGAATAGAGAGTACAGATATTAATCCAAGCATATATGGTCAATTAATATATGATAAAGGAGCTTTGGATACACAATGGGGAAATGACAGCCTCTTCAACAACTGGTGTTGGCCAAACTGGACAGCTACATGCAAGAGAATAAAACTGTACTATTTGTCCAACCCCATACAGAAAAGTAAGCTCAAAATGGACCAAAGATATGAATGTAAGTCATGAAACCACAAAACTCTTAGAAGAAAATATAGGCAAAAATCTCTGGCACATAAACATGAGTAACTTTTTCATGAACATATCTCCCCAGGCAAGGGAAACAAAAACAAAAATGAACAAGAACTATGTCAAACTAAAAAGCTTCTGTACAGCAAAGGACACCATCAGTAGAACAAAAAGACATCCTACAGTATGGGAGAATATATTCATAAATGACATATCCAATAAGGGGTTGACATCCAAATTATATAAAGAGCTCACGCACGTCAACAGACAAAAAGCAAATAATCCAATTAAAAAATGGACAGAGGAACTGAACAGACACTTCTCCAAAGAAGAAATTCAGATGGAAAACAGGCTCATGAAAAGATGCTCCACATCGCTAATCATCAGAGAAATGCAAATTAAACCACAATGAGATATCACCTCACACCAGTCAGGATGGCCAACATCCAAAAGACAAACAACAAATATTGGCGAGGATGTGGAGAAAAGGGAACCCTCCTACACTGCTGGTGGGAATGCAAATTAGTTCAACCATTGTGGAAAGCAGTATGGAGGTTCCTCAAAAACCTCAGAATAGAAATACCATTTGACCCAGGAATTCCACTCCTAGGAATTTACCCTAAGAATGCAGCAGCCCATTTTGAAAAAGACACATGCACCCCTATGTTTATCACAGCACTATTTACAATAGCCAAGAAATGGAAGCAACCTAAGTGTCCATCACTAGATGAATGGATAAAGAGGTGGTACATATACACAATGGAATATTATTCAGCCATAAGAAGAAAACAAATCCAGACATTTGCAACAACATGGATGGAGCTAGGGGGTATTATGCTCAGTGAAATAAGCCAGGTGGAGAAAGACAAGTACCAAATGATTTTCACTCATCTGAGGAATATAAGAACAAAGAAAAAACTGAAAGAAAACAGCAGCAGACTCACAGAACCCAAGAATGGACTAACAGTTACCAAAGGGAAAGGGACTGGGGAGGATGGGTGGGAAGGGAGGGATAAGGGTAAAAAAGGGGCATTGCGATTAGCACACATAATGTGGTGGGGGGAGGCACGGGGAAGGCAGTATAGCACAGAGAAAACAAGCAGTGATTCTACAGCATCTTACTATGCTGACGGACAGTGACTGTAATGGGGTATGTGGTGGGGACTTGATAATGGGTGGAGTCTAGTAACCATGATGTTGCTCATGTAATTGTACATTAATGATACCAAAAAGTAAATAAATAAATAAATAAAGAGTTAAAGTGGTAAGCCTTATGTATGTATATTTTACTGCAACAAAAAATAATTAAAAAAACAAGATAAAGTCAAGGGTGACAGCAAAACATATTTTTTAGATCTCAGAAAAATCAAAGTTGGTACCTCAAAGTACTATTCAATCATAGAAAAGGCCATTCAAAAAGATCAAAGGCATGCCTCACCGATCCTCTCAATTTAACAGTAGGGTCTCTAAGATACACAGGGCTTATCAAGAAGATATTTATGGGGGTGGCTTTTGTCCAATAGGGTGAATTCCAGTGAGATTCACAGGAGGCCCACAAAATCTCTGAGGTATTTTATCAGCTGGAACATTACCAGCTTGGACTGAAAGGGACAGAAAAAGAACAGAAAGAGACCACTGGACCCCCAAAGTTCTACGGGCAAGAAGCAGGCTAAGAAAACTATGGAGCTGCAGACACTCTCTAGCTTTCATTAAAAAGGAAGACTCAGAAGGCAAAATCAAGAGTCCAAGAGGTGGAGCCAAAAGCCACGGCGAATTATTCCCATGCTTTGTGCCCTAATCAAAGAAACTTCAAAGTCTGCTGGATCCTGGACTAGCTATAGATCTGTGACACCTCTGTGCCTCCCACGCTCCTCTTTGTGTTTAGGAATGTTTATAGTGGTTATCTAATGTCTGTCCCACCGCTGTATGCTGGGTGTGTGGGCATAAGACAGCTTGTCTCTTTAGTTTAACAGGTCCACAGACTGAGAGCAACTATACTCAAGGAACGACACTTGGGGAGCTCATCCACCAATTTAGATGACAAAATTCTGGAATTTGAACTGACGGTATCATAAGACTTTGGAGACCATGGGTGGGAACAAATGTATTTTGCACATGTGGGGATGTGACTCACTGGAGGACAGAAGGCAGACTGCTTCAAAGATGGCCACCACTGACCTCTGCTTCCCTGGTATTCATACCCTTGTGTAATTCCTTCCTATTGAGTGTGGGCTAGAATTAGTGACTAGATTGCAGCACAGGTGACAGGATGTCAATTCTGAGATTAGGTTACAAAAACACCCAGCTTCTGCTTAAGTGTATGCACTCTCACTCACTCTGAGGGTAACTAGCTGCCATGTCTGAGCTGTTCTATGGAGAGGCCCTTGTGGCAAAGAACTGAGCGAGCCGCCAGCCAACAGCCAGGCAGGAACTAAGGCCCTCTCCAGCAATCCACACGGAAACTGAATTCTGCCAATGACCATATAAACGAGTTTAGAAGTGCAGCCTCTCATTTGAGCCTTCAGATGAGACTCCAGCCTTGGAAAACATCCTGACTACCACCTCATGAAAGACCTTGAGCTAGTGGACCGAATTAAGTTGCAACCACATTCTGGACCCTCAGAAACTATAGTATATGCTTGCTATTTTCAGCCACTAAGTTTTGAGGGTAATTTATTATGATGGAATAAATAATTAACACACCTGGTAATAAAATGAAATCACAATCTTTACACTGGATCCTTTTGAAAGATTGACTGTTCATTGTCTTCACTGCCCAGGAATCTTTCCAGACTTAAATCCTAAGCTGAGATTCTCACTTAACTCACCAGGGCATAAAGGATTAGCTGGGGTATTTTGAGTATCAGAGAAGACTGGACACAAAGGCTCCTTCCACCCCCTCAAGATGCAGAAATGTTGACACACTTTTCCAAATCACTAAAAATGAGCCCTTAGGAAAAGATGAACCTGCAAAAATCTAGTGAAGAGCAAAAAACAATGATCTCTCAAAGAAACAAATTCATGGAGGTTCCCAAGGACCTGAAGAAAGATGAAAGGATTATGCAGAGGAAGGGGCCAAGGGACCAACCTGGAAGTTATCATTTGCAAAGTCTCTCCAACTACAGGTGAGAAACAGGGGTCAGGAATAGTTGAGGCCTCACTGATTTTCTCCAAAGGTGGAGTCTGAGGTAAAACATCAGGACGACCGAAGTGGACGCCTGGAAAAAAGAAAAGAGAAGAAAATCAATAAATAAAAAAGAAGAGAAAATGGGGTGGGGGAAATACAGGGAAGAATGTGTAGCAACCTGGCTCTTCCTAGCCAGCAGAGACAGTGGGGGTCTCGGCAGGGAAGAGAGGGCTCAGAAGGAAGGAAGGGAGGGCGAGCCCAGTCACATGGGGGCCCCAGCCCTGGCGCTGACCTGGCTCCACTTCCGCCTTTGTTGTCACTTGTGCTTTGTGTTCCCCAGAGACCGATGGCTGGGAAGTAATGCAGGAGTTGCAGCTGGGGCCTACTCGCCGAGAGAAAGATGAGCCAGACCGAGACTTTTTGGAAGGAGAGGGTTTCACTTCAAAAACGGAGAAAGAGAGCCTACTTAGCACCCACCTCAGAAACCATCACCAAGACACAGAAGAACTTCTAGCATCCCCAACACAAACCCAAAGTTGTTCTTCTGCAAAGCAGGAAGGGTTAAACACCAACACAGATGAGCTCTATGAACTACTCTTCAGAGGAGGCATCTCAGTTTACTTCACTTTGCAAAGAAGCAGAAAACCTAGAGGAAAGGAGACACATACATATCTTTCCCTTCCTGCACACAACCTCGATGGCTTTGCTTCCACTTGATGAGATGTCCTCTATATCATAATTCCCTTGTTCTTTAATACTACCTTTCAGGCAAACCTGATGAAGTCGACCCTTTATCACTATGATGATACTTTACATTCCTTTACATATCACTTTGAAAAGACTTTGAAAGGATTTCCCATTTTTCTCAAGATTGTCTGGCATGCCTAAGTCCTCTCTGCTCACTGAAGGATGACTGATGCCTATGATGAGATGGAAAGAGTTAGAATTTGCCAAGGCAGCAGCATGGAAGGTTTGGAAAGAAGAACTGCACTTCCCAACCAAGAAACTTGAGGGAAGAGAACACCTGCTAAGCAGAAACCAATAAATGCTTCTCCAACCATTTGATCCTAGTCTGAGAACTCCCTGGCACTGGGAATACAGACAGAAAACAACACTAGTAATAGCCTTGCTTATCTCTGTCCGTAAATCTGGCTCTGCCTATCTCACCCTGTGGCATGGATCCTGTACCCAACAACTACACATTTTTTGCAATCCCACCAATTTCCTAGAAATGCCCCTCCCCTCAAGGACACATGTAGGGAGAGTCAGGGGGAAAGCAGTAACCACAAAACAAGTGGGACAGACAGAGTGACTGACATAAGGATGGGTAGCAGCTCTCAAAGTATGTGGGTAGAGCAGGAGAGGCCTCTGGCTTTGGCAGTTCCCTGACAGAGGTGTCCTGACTCCCCATCTCTTGGAGTAAGGGAGCCACTTTGGGGTCTGGTAGAGCCACTTACAGGGGATCTTCTTGAACACCA
Organism: Smutsia gigantea; assembly: GCA_032199065.1. Lineage (NCBI taxonomy): Eukaryota > Metazoa > Chordata > Mammalia > Pholidota > Manidae > Smutsia > Smutsia gigantea. The sequence continues at coordinate 9,040 of JAVSCE010004052.1, read as the reverse complement.
TGTTGCACATGAAGCGCTGGAACCGTTCAGCATAGAAGCCTGGGCGATGCACTGATACGGTGTCCTGTGGAGCAGAAAAGATGGCTGCAGAATTAGAGAAAGGGAGGCCCAGTAAGAGGACCTCCAGCTCAAGGATCATTTTTCTCTTGGCTGAGACCCTAGGAGTAGAACTCACAAATGATCTAAGCAAGAAAGAAGAAATTGAGGGGGCAAATCGGAACTGAGGAAGGTGGAAGGAGGAAAGCCTCTCACTGACTGCTACTCACCCCATCGTGTACCAGAGCTTTCCATGAGTGCTCCAACTTCTTAACAAACCTGCCAAGAAAAATGCTTATCACACATTTACATAGTTTTTAAATAAATCACTTCATAGTTTTATTTTAGGGAGTTAAAGGGTCAGTGGAATAGAAATAGTTTTTCTATTCAAGAAATAGTTCAGAACAGAAAACCTTAAAAAGACAGAAGTTGGAAAAACATTCCCACTATTAAGCTGGCTTTCCAAACAGACATGACAATGCTTATTCAGCATGGAGAGCAAGGTTGTTTCTACATAAGACAATTATCCCCCCATGGGAAAGGATAATTAGTATGTCCCTGGCAAGTTAGGGATAAGAATATCTATTATAAAAGGAGAACTGGAAGAACAGATGGGCAAGCCTGGAAGAGAAGATTTAAAACTGGATGATAATACTGTGAATCAGTAAATCAAATACTGTCCAGTTCTCATTAGTAGCTAAACCTTTACAGGAGCAAAACTGGGGTCTAACATTTCCAGCTCCTCCCTCACCACCACTTCACCACCTCGCAGTTCTGCAAGCTAGTATTTTTCACAGGACACAGCAGCCCTCTTGTTCTTCCTCCATGGGAAAGGGGACTATGTTTCCAGCTGTATCCCAATGTGGGGTATGACTCATCTCACAGGTTTTCACAAAGAGCCAGACAGATGGTGTATTCGACCCTGTGAGTCTGAAGACTGACTCAACTTTCCACAGAGGCAGATGTTATGTTTGGGAAGGGCAGGGTAAGAAAGCCAGGAGACAGGAAAAATCAAGGAAATAAACCACCATTTGAAACCCAGCAAGGTAAGAAACCAGACTGCAATTCATTGTTCTTGCTTCAGGAAGAATTTGTTGACAAACCCAACTAAAAAAGAAATGTGAGTGGTTGTCTGCATCCACTCTGCCCTCTAATTTGGGATCCATATGCTCCTCACCTGTAAGACTGCAGAATGTCAATGATCCCAATGTAAAGTAGCAGCCTTTCCCCTTTACTATTCCGAGCAGGGATGCCACCCATACTGGGGAAGAGAAGAAACGAGTAAGAAAATCTTTTGGCTAGCAGGTAGGAAACTTCTCCTAATTACAAGTCAAATCAGGACATGGAACTGAGGCCTAAACATAACTGTCCCCGTCTTTCACAAACAGTGGAGAGCGAGAGCCTTCCTCCAATACACTCTGGGGTATGTTTCATTATAACTCTTTCTCTCCAAATCTCACTTGCCTGTATCTTCTACTCCAACTCCACCAAAGAATCTAAAATCACCCTACTAAACATTTTGAGAATGCTCCCCCAATTAACTCTAAACACTCTCAGTACTCTCATTCTCATTTATGCCCTAAGACACTCTCCTTGAGAGTCAGGCTAAAGGAAACCTTAAAAATGAAACCACCGAAAAGATACTTATGGAACTTCAATAACTACACTTCCTTGATAGATTCATGATGGTAAGAAAGAACCCTTCCATAAAATAAGCCTATAATAAATTATTTTTTATGAAATTCTAATATAATTTGCAAGGATGTGTTTAAGACTCTGAGTGTAGTTTAAAAAAAAACTTTTTAAATAGCTCTCCTTCCCAGATGTACTATAAGTCCCAAATTTAAGACATTTTCCTTTTCTTTTATATTCTTCAGAAAGCTCATTCTGTAGTTCTGCAAGTATTAATGCTGCTGACCTAACTGCTGAATCAAGGCTGCTCCTTCCCTGAACTTGGGTCCCTTCCTCAAGGAAAAATGCGGGGAGCCTGTGCTCTCCTTCCTGATGCCCTGAGCCCACTCACTGGTCATCGGTCTCCACAGTGCCACCTCGCCGAGCCTCGCCCTGGATAGACTCCATGGCTGTGGAATAGAGAGCCTTCTGGGGGGCTGGTCTGCGAGTATCAATTGCATATTGTGCTTCATTGCCTGAGGGCTCTCGCTGTGCATGATCTATGTTATGGATTGACATCAAGAGGCTATAATCCATTATCTTGAAGCTCTGCAGCACCTAATGGAAGCAAAAAACATGATCTGAACTTTGGGAGGTTTGAAGATTTCTTTCAGGATCTCATAGCTTTCCTAACTCAGTCATTCTTGGTAGAGAACCTCCAGGGCTAACCATAAGATTATCCTTTGCTCCCCCTACTCCTTGAAGAAAATATTAACCTCCTCTGGTTGCTCTTTATTTCTATCCCCTCAGCTTTCTTTCATGCAAGTAAATAAAAATTAGGCCACTGCCTACCCTCTAAGAACCTCTTTGTTTTCTTGTATCTCTTCAGGAAAGAGCATTATATTCTCAGGGGAAGAAGGAATACATATTTGTGCAGTAATGAATCCACAAGGAGGTCTGGTAAAAGCACACTTTGTGACGAAGCAGATCTGTTGCGGGACCTTACACAACTGGCTTCAATTCAGTTCAGTATTTACTGAATCCCTACCATCTGTAGGCACTGTGCCTGCTTAAGGGGATACACAAAGACACTTAAGTTTCCACCCTCAAGAATATTACAATTTAGGAAGGGAAACAAGTGTAAAAATAAGCACAATACAGTCTAATATGCACAACAATGGAGGTGCTCACATGAGTGAGGAGTGGTATAGCGGTCAGGAAGTGATACATAAATAGGCTTATAAAGGGTAAATTAGAGAGAAAACAAACCCAAGTAAATAAAGTAAGGAAAGACTATTGCAAGGCCTGGAAGCATGAAACAGCATGTTGTGTGCAGGGAGGTATAATTTGGTACTGTTAGAACATAAAATGCAAAGGACAGGGTGGCAGATTAGAGAGGTTGGTGGGGCAAGACAATGACAGGCCTGATGTGTCATATGAACTGTATAGCTCTCAACCCTCTTTCCACCCCAGAATGGGGTGGGAATATATGCCTACCAGTTCCAATAGCTCACTTGGTGCAGCTCAACCAAGGGTATTTTGGTAGGTGGGTGGAGTAAGGGATAGAGAGAGCTTAGGACTGATCCTTATGTATAGTTTCAACCAAAGGAGCTAAACTAACAGGCATTATCCTGAAAGGAGATGCACAGTAAGCAACGAGGAGCAAGATGGACACATTACAAATCAAGTATAGGAAGATGATCCTATACAAAGCAGGTTTAGGAAAAACCACCCAATACGTAGAAAAACCAGTACGGAAAGGTTAAAAAAAAAAGATGTTAAGAAAGTGGAAATAATCAACGGTCAAAATGCTGCAGAAATTCAAGGAAGGACTGAGAAATAATCTCTATTTGGCATTTAGGTGGTCCCTGGGGAGAGCAGGTTTATTGAAGTGGTAAGAACAAAACCCAGGACACAGTGGGTTGAGACAGGAATAGGAGAAGAGAAAGGAAAAGGAGAAATGGAACCATCACTAGATGGAGACACTGAAAAAACAAAATTGTCCTAATCTTAAGGTAGAAAAGATAGGTTTGTTTGTATGTCGAAAGAAACAGTTAGTAGAGGCTGAAGCTAGGAGAGGGAAGGGAATACACTATGAAGCAGGATCCTAAAGAAACAGGAGGAAATGGATCTAGAGCACAAGAGGGACTGACCTGGAATAAGCCGAGCTGGGAAGTAAGGAGATTAAGGATGGTTAAGTGTAAATCCATGTACGAACTCGTGATGGCAGCAGGACAAAGAGATGGAACAGTAGAAAGCTGAGGTAGTTTGCTGATGAACAAGTTAGGGGATGGGAGTTAGAAAACAGTTTATTTAAAGAGAGTGCCAATCATCTGACATCTCTGCTGAGACGAACAGGAAACAGACTGATAGACGATACTGATGACCCGCGTGGACTTGGGATGCTGGCACACACAGTTGTGTGATTTTCCTCAGCAGTGATCAGCATCCACGGTACTAACCTGAATTTGGCAGGCAGGACCAAGATTGAGGAACAAGATGCTGGTATGAAAAGAAGGCCCAAGATAGGAAGAGGTTTAGGGAAAGATTCAAGATGGTGGTGTGAGAGGTGAGACAGAGAATTCCTCCCAAAACCACATGTAGTGTGAAAATACAGTTAATACCACTAGCCCTAAAACAGCATCAGGAAAGAAGGCTGCACCAGACTGCATACAGACCTCACAAACAGAGCAGACCTCACAAAACAGGGTAACGTAAGAAAGCCCTGATCCGGGGGGACTCAAGTCCTTCCCCCACCCCAGCTCACCAGCAGGAGGAAGAGAAACGGAGCCAGGAGGGGTGGAAGCCTAAGACTGCTGAACACCCAGCCCTGGAGGTCTGCTTTAGAGCACAAACCTACATTGTGTGGTGCTCTGGAGGTTGGTGGGATTGGGGAGCGGGGACAGGTGGAGTGCTTAAGAGACTGAGATTCCGGTCTTTCATGGAGGACAGGGATCCACATCCGGCCGCTCTGGGACAAAGGAAAGGTTGGCGGTTTGAGAGGCTTCCTAGCAGCGAAAGGGCTGCTGAAGGGGCGGGGTTTGCACACAGTTTGCTACACAGAAGAAGGGATAGGTGAACAAGGTTGTCTGGGCGCACTCTGCCCAGCAGGTTGGGAACTTTGAGGAGCTTCAGGCGCTCCATCCCCGTGGCTGCCTACTCAGGTCCGAGGCCCCTCACTGTGACACGCAGTCTGCTGTGCCTTCCTCCTGGCCTGCTGGCAACTGCTCGCAAACCGGTAGTCACTGCGCTGGCTTCAGGCCAGCCAGAGGGAGGCCCCGCCAACAACAGCTAGAGACGCCAAGCACATAGGCTTACACCTGTGTGCTCGGCCCATTGGCTCTGATACTGGAGACAGGCAGGGCAGACGGGAATCAGGAAACAGCTCTTTCCTTCCCCCAGGCACCAACACCACTCCCCTACAAACAAGAACCTCACTCTAGGGGCTGAGCAACTTCAGAGACTAGAACTTCTGGGCACTAGAGGGCACCACAAAGAATTACGAAATGTCAAAGGAACCTGGTTCAGACCAAAATATCACAAACCACAGAAAAAGGGCCATATGAGACTGAACTCACCAATCTTCCTGAAAGAGAGTTTAAAATAAAAATAATAAACCTGCTTGTGGAGGTACAGAAAAATATTCAAGAACTCAGGGACGAATTTAAGATGGAGATTCAATCATTAAGAAATTCCGTATCTGAAATGAAACATACAATGGAGGAATTTAAAGCAGATTAGATGTAGTAGAAGAGACGGTAAATGGAATAGAAATTAGAGAAGAGGAATACAAAGAAGCTGAGGAACAGAGAGAAAAATGATCTCTAAGAATGAAAGAATATTGAGAGAACTGTGTGACCAATCCAAATGCAATAATATCCCCATTACAAGGGTACCAGAAGAAGAGACAGAAAAGGGATAGAAAGTGTTATTGAGGAGGTAGTTGCTGAAAACTTCCCCAATTTGGGGAAGGAGATAGTCTCTCAGGCCACGGAGGTGCACAGATCTCCCAACACAAGGGACCCAAGAAAGACAACATTAAGACATATAGTAATTAAAATGGCAAAGATCAAGGATAAGGACAGACTTTTAAAAGCACCTACAGAGGGAAAAAAGGTCACATACAAAGGAAAACCCATCAGGCTATAATCAGATTTCTCAACAGGCCAGAAGGGAGTGGCATGATGTATTTAATGTAATGAAGCAGAAGGGCCTCAAACCAAGAATACTCTACCCAGCAAGGTTATCATTTAAATTTGAAGGAGGGATTAAACAATTTTGAGATAAGCAAAAGCTGAGAGAATTTACCTCCCACAAACCACCTCTACAGTGCTTTTTGGAGGGACTGCGATAGATGGAAGTATTCCTAAGGCTAAATAGATGTCACCAGGGGAAATAAAACCACAGCAAAGTAGAACAATTAATTACTAGGCAGATGCAAAATCAAATCAACTACCCCCAAAGTCAATCAAGGGATAGACAAAGAGTACAGAATATGATACCTAATACATAAAGAATGGAGGGGAAGAAAAAGGAAGAAAAAAAAGAACCTTTACGTTGTGTTTGTAATAGCATACGAAGTGAGTTAAATTAGATTGTTAGACAGTTAGGGAATTACCCTTGAACCTTTGGTAACCACGAATCTAAAGCCTGCAATGACATACCTATCGATAATCACTCTAAATGTAAATGATCTGAATGCACCAATCAAAAGGCACAGTCACTGAATGGATAAAAAACAAGACCCATCTATATGCTGCCTACAAGAGGCTCACTTCAAACGCAAAGACATACACAGACTGAAAATAAAGGGATGGAAAAGATATTTCATGCAACTAATAGAAAAAAGCAGGAGTTGCAGTACTTGAATCAGACAAAATAGACTTCAAAACAAAGAAAGTAACAAGACACAAAAAAGGACATTACATAATGATAAAGGGGTCAGTCCAACAAGAGGATATAACTATTATAAATACCTATGCACCCAACACAGAATCACCTACATATGTGAAACAAATACTAACAGAATTAAAGGGGGAAATAGAATGCATTGCATTCATTTTAGGAGACTTCAACACAACACTCACTCCAAAGGGCAGATCAACAAGAAAGAAAATAGGACTTCCGGGAAGATGGCGGTGTGAGCAGGGCGGCAGAAATCTCCCAACACTAAATTTATCTATGAAAACACAGAAAATACATCTATTCCTAAAAGAGAGACGAGAATACACAGGAAAGTGCACAGCGTGCAGCTACACCCGAGAGGACTCGGCACCCCAAAAGGCGGGTAAGATACGGAGCCGCGACCCGGCGGGACCCGAGCCCTCCCCCACCCCAGCACACGGGCGGGAGGAGAGGATTCAGAGCCGGGAGGGAGTGGAAGCACACCCCGAGAAGTAGTAGCCAGCCCCGGTGATCTGCGCGGGGAGCGCTGACCCACATTGCGCAGTGCAGCAGAGATTGGAGAGACAGAGGGGCAGGATCTGAGCGGGGAACGCGCCAGGGGGCTTGCAGCTGGCTCCGGGAAGGAAAAAAAAAGTGCGCGCTTTCCTCAGCGGTCTTAAAGAGACAGGAGCCCAGCGGAGGAGCCGGATCGCCCCAGCACACTCAGCCCAGCAGGCTGGGAGTCCTGGGGAGTTTCAGACGCCTTAGCTGGCGACTGAGGAAGCGTAGCCATACTTAACACTTCTCACTGAGATCAACAGCCTCCTATTCGTTCCCACCCCTGCCAGAGCGATAAACGGCCCTGCGGAGCGGCACAGTCACAGCTGTGGAATAGTGGGGCAATAGCGCCACCTAGAGCATTCCCACAGAATCTACGTCCGGTGGGCATTTTTTTTGTTTTTTTTTGTTTTTTTGTTTTGTTTTTGTTTTTTCTTTTCTTTCTTTTTTCTTTTTTTCTTTCTTTCTTTTTTTGTTTTTTTCTCTTTTTTTTTCTTCTCTTTTTAAAGTCTTAAAGAGCCCAGCTGACATACGTGGCAACTATCAGTGACCAAATTATACAGCCATGAAAAGACAGAGGAATATGGTTCAGACCAAAATCAACCAGACAACCCCAGAGAGGGAGTCTGAAGGGATGGAAATGCACAGCCTGCCTGAAAAAGAATTTAGAATAAAAGTCATAACCATGCTGATGGACCTACAGAGAAATGTGCAAGAGCTGAGGGAGGAAGTGAGGGAACTGAAGAAAGACAATACAGAAATCAGACAAGCGATCGACGGGCTTAACAGCAGAATGGATGAGATGCAAGAGACTGTTAATGGAATAGAAAACAGAGAACAGGAGTACAGAGCAGCTGAGGCAGAGAGAGATAAAAGGATTTCTAGGAATGAAAGAATATTAAGAGAACTGTGTGACCAATCCAAACGGAACAATATTCGCATTATAGGAGTACCAGAGGAAGAAGAGAGAGAAAAAGGGATAGAAAGTGTCTTTGAAGAAATAATTGCTGAAAACTTTCCCTCGCTGGGGAAGGAAGTAGTCTCGCAGTCCACTGAAGCTCATAGATCTCCCAACACAAGGGACCCAAGGAAGACAACACCAAGACACATAATAATTAAGATGGCAAAGATCAAAGATAAAGACAGGGTATTAAAGGCAGCTAGAGAGAGAAAAAAGATCACCTACAAAGGAAAACCCATCAGACTATCATCAGACTTCTCAACAGAAACCTTACAGGCCAGAAGAGAATGGCATGATATATTTAACGTTATGAAACAGAAGGGCCTCGAACCAAGAATATTGTATCCAGCACGATTATCATTTAAATATGATGGAGGGATTAAACAATTTCCAGACAAACGAAAGTTGAGAGAGTTTGCCTCTCATAAACCACCACTACAGGATATCTTAAATGGACTGCTCTAGATGGAAGCACACCTAAGGCTAAAAAGATGTCACCAGAGAAAATAAAATCATAGCAAAGAAAGCAGACCATCCAAATACTAACTAAAGGCAAAGAATAAAACACCTATTATAGAAAGAATGGAGGAGGAAGAATAAGAAGGGAGAGAAATAAAGAAACATCAGACTGTGTTTACAATAACTTAACAAGAAAGTTAAGTTAGATTGTTAGATAGTAAAGAAGCAACCCTTGAACCCTTGGTAACCACAAATCTAAAGCCAGCAATGGCAATAAGTACATATCTATCGATAATCACCCTAAATGTAAATGGACTCAATGCACCAATCAAAAGACACAGAGTAACAGAATGGATAAAAAAGCAAGACCCATCTATATGCTGCCTACAAGAAACTCACCTCAAATCCAAAGATATACACAGACTAAAAGTGAAGGGATGGAAAAAGATATTTCATGCAAACAACAAAGAGAAAAAGCAGGTGTTGCAGTACTTGTATCAGACAAAATAGACTTCAAAACTAAGAAAGTAG
>JAVSCE010004051.1:0-99453 GCA_032199065.1 Smutsia gigantea | reverse complement strand
ACCCTAAATGTAAATGGTCTGAATGCACCAATCAAAAGATACAGAGTTACTGAATGGATAAAAAAACAAGACCCATCTATATGCTGCCTATAAGAGACTCACTTCAAACCCAAAGACATACACAGACTGAAAGTAAAGGGATGGAAAAAAATATTTCATGCAACTAATAGAAAAAAGCAGGAGTTGCAGTACTTGTATCAGACAAAATAGACTTCAAAACAAAAAAAGTCACAAGAGACAAAGAAGGACATTACATAATGATAAAGGGGTCAGTCCAACAAGAGGATATAACTATTATAAACATCTATGCACCCAACACAGGATCACCTACATATGTGAAACGAATACTAACAGAATTAAAGGGGGAAATAGAATGCAATGCATTCATTTTAGGAGACTTCAACACACCACTCACTCCAAAGGACAGATCAACCAGACAGAAAATAAGTAAAGACACAGAGGCACTGAACAACATATTAGAACAGATGGATCTAACAGACATCTACAGAACACTCCATCCAAAAGCAACAGGATACACATTCTTCTCAAGTGCACATGGAACATTTTCAAGAATAGATCATATATTAGGCCACAAGAGGAACCTCAGTAAATTCAAAAAGATTGAAATTGTACCCACCAGCTTCTAAGATCACAAAGGTATGAAACTAGAAATAAATTACACAGAGAAAACAAAAAAGCCCACAAACACATGGAGGCTTAATAACATGCTCCTAAATAATCAATGGATCAGTGACCAAAGAAAAACAGAGATCAAGCAATATATGGAGACTAATGACAACAATAATTCAACCCACAAAATTTATGGGATACAGCAAAGACTGTGGTAAGGGGGAAATATATTGCCATACAGGCCTACGTCAGGAAGGAAGAACAATTCCAAAAGAACAGTCTAAATGCACAATTAATGAAATTAGAGAAGGAAGAACAAATGAGGCCCAAAGTCAGTACAAGGAGGGACATAATAAAGATTAAAGCAGAATTTGATCAAACATTTAGTGAATACCTAATACCCATCCTCCTTAAAGTTTTCCAAAAAGTAGAAGAGGAGGGAATACCCCCAAACTCATTCTACGAGGCCAACATCACTCTAACACCAAAACCAGGCAAAGACACCACAAAAAAAGAAAATTACAGACCAGTATCCCTGATGAACATAGATGCAAAAATACTCATCAAAATATTAGCAAACCGAATTCAAAAATACATCAAAAAGATCATCCATCATGATCAAGTGGGATTCATCCCACGGATGCAAGGATGGTACAACATTAGAAAATCCATCAACATCATCCACTACATCAACAAAAAGAAGGACAAAAACCACATGATCATCTCCATAATAAGCCAGTCAGAGAAAAACAAGTACCAAATAAATGATTTCACTCATATGTGGAGTATAAGAACAAAGAAAAAACTGAAGGAAGAAAACAGCAGCAGATTCACAGAACCCAAGAATGGACTAACAGTTACCAAAGGATAAGGGACTGTGGAAGATGGGTGGGAAGGGAGGGATAAGGGAGAAAAAGGGCTATTACAATTAGCACACATAATGTAGCGGAGGTGGTGGTGGGTTAGGGGGATATGGGGAAGGCAGTATAACACAGAGAAGACAAGTAGTGATTCTATAACATCCTTCTATGCTGATGGACAGTGACTGCAATGTGGGTATGTGGTGGGGACTTGATAATAGGGGGAGTCTAGTAACCATAATGTTGCTCATGTAATTGTATATTAATAACAGCAAAATTAAAAAAAACATATCATCTCAATTGATGCTGAAAAAGCACTTGACAAAATTCAACATCCATTCATGATAAAAACTCAACAAAGTGGGTATAGAGGGAATAGAATACTTATCAACATAATAAAGGCCATATGTGACAAACCCACAGTTAACATCATACTCAACAGCAAAAGTTGAAAGCTTTTCTTCTAAGATCAGGAACAAGACAAGGATGTTGTCTGACACTACTTTTTTTAACATAGTACTAGAAGTCCTAGCCATAACACCCAGACAAGCAAAAGAAATAAAAGGCGTCCAAATTGGTAAAAGAAGTAAAACTGTTACTATTTGCAGATGACATAATATTATATATAGAAAATCCTAAGGACTCCACCAAAAGGCTGTTAGAACAAGTAGATGAATTCAATAATGTTGCAGGATACAAAATCAACATACACAAATCTGTTGCATTTCTTTACATTAATAACAAACTAAGAAAGAGAAACAATCCTATTTACAATTGCCTCAAGAAGAATAAAATGCCTAGGAATAAATTTAAACAAGGAGTAAAAGATCTGTTCTCCACAATATAAGACACTGATGAAAGAAATTGAAAATACAAATAAATGGAAAGATACACTGTGCTCGTGAATTGGAAGAATGAATATTGTTAGAATGTCCATATGACTCAAAGCAATCTGTAGTTTCAAGACACTCCTTATCAAAATAACAATGGAATTTTTCACAGAACTAGAAATAATCCTAAAATTTGTATGGAACCACAAAAGAGCTCAAATAGCCAGAGAAATCTTGAGGGAGAAGAACAAAACTGGTTCCAATCTACACTACACTCCTTGATTTCTAACTATACTATAAAGCTATAGTCAGTCAAACAGACACATAGACACAGAGTTGAATGGAACAGAATAGAAAACCCATAAATAAACCCACACTTCTATCGTCAATTAACCTACAACAAAGGAGGCAACAACGTACAGTGGGGGAAATGACAGTCTCTTCAATAAATGACATTGGGAAAATTGGACAGCTACATGCAAAAGAATGAAACTAGACCACTTTCTTATACCCTATACAAAAATAAACTCAAAGTGGATTAAAGACCTAAACCATAAATTTGAAGCCATAAAATTCCTAAAAGAAAACATAGACAGTAAACCTTGGACATGCCTTAGCAATTTTTTCTCTGTATGTCTCCTCAGGCAAGGGAAAACAGTGGAAACTACATCAAACTAAAAAGCTTTTGCACAGTGAAGGAGACCATCCACAAAATGAAAAGGCAACCTACTGAGTGGGAGAAGATACTTGCAAGTGTTATATCTGGTATGAAGTTAATATTCAAAATATACAAAGAAATCATACAACTTAACACATTCCCAAAAAAAAAGTCTGATTTAAAAATGGGCAGAGAACCTGAACAGACATTTTCCCAAAGAAGACATACAGATGGCCAACAGACACATGAAAAAATGCTCAGCAACACTAATCATCAGGGAAATGCAAATCAAAACCACAATGAGACATCACCTCACCCCAGTCAGAGTGACTAATATCAACAAGGCAAGAAATACAAAGTGTTGGCAAGGATGTGAAGAAAACAGAACCCTCATACACTATTGGTGGAATATAAATTGGTGCAGCCACTATGGAAAGGAGTATGGAGGTTTCTCAAAAAACTAAAAATAAAAATATGACACAACCCACTATTCCCACTTCTGGGAATTTACCTGAAGAAAACAGAATCACTAATACATACAGTGTAATACTACTCAGCTATAAAAAAGAGTGAAATCTTGCCTTTTATTGCATCATGGATGCACCTAAAAGATATTATGCTAAGTGAAATAAGTCAGACAAAGAAATGCAAATACCATATGATTTCACTTATATATGGAATCTAAAAAGCAAAGCAAATTAACAAACAAACAACAAAAGCATAAACAGACATAATTACAGAGAACAAATTGGTGGTTGTCAGGGGTGGGAAAATTAGAGAGATTGGTGAAGTAGGTGAAGGGAATTAAGAGGTACAAAATTCCAGTTATGAAATAAATAACTCATGGGGATGAAAAGTACAGCATAGAGAATATAGTCAATAATACTGTAATATCTTTTTATAGTGACAGATGATAACTGCACTTATCATGGTGAGCATTTCATAATGCATATAATTGTCAAATAACTACGTTGTATACCTGAAACTAATATGTGTCACCTGTATCTCAATTAAAAAGGAGAAAAAGTTTCATTCCTTTACATCAGGCTCCAGGTCTAGGCTCTTATCATCTAAATCATACCTAGATGGGAATGAGACCTCTCAGGTTTGGTGTCTGAGGTACAAATCCTTGAGTGTACTTCTTCTGAAGCTGAAGACCGACCTGTAAACTAAAGAAAACTGTTGTCTGCTCCCCAAATACTCAACATACAATGATGTGACAGGCATAGGATAATTTACAGATATGCCTATTCAAAGAGGAGCAAAACTGGAGGCACAAAGCAGTCACTGTTTATAGAAAATCTGAAATCCATCTGGGCACATGTTGCCAATTCCTTAAGTAGATCTAGTAGTACTTTCTGGCAGTTGTTTCCTATGGCTCTTGGTTTGGTCTTCTGAATCATCCTTCCTTTTCCGTAAGAAAACAGAGATTGCCTTCTTGGTCTTCTTCCTACCTGTGAAAGGTTGGTGGTCTAAAGGATTCTTTTCATTTTGCACCATCTCTGTCCGTTTTAGTCCCAGCTGGCACTGCTTCTGCCAAAATGATGCTTTTTGAAACCTGAGGGGTTGTCTCTAAATACTATAGGGATTTACTTCATTAGACAAAAAACACAACCATAAGTCTCTTGAAGGTAGGCCCTTCTTTGCATTGGGCTTCCTGGAAAGCTGCTGTGAGACAATGCCCTTAAGACTCTTCAAAGCCTATTGTTTAAGGGAGAGAATCTGTTAGAAAGCATATAGTCTTAAATCATTATGACATCTTAAAAGATTTATTGTCCCATTCTAGATTTGACCCATTCTTAATTTTGATTTCTTTGTCTTCTGGAAAGACTGAAGCAATGTTAATTTTGGACTCTGTGAGTCCTGGGATTTTTTTTTTAACTCATCTCATCTTGCATTTTATCACAGGCAGTGAGAAGCCAGGAGTCCCTTCATTACTTTGTCTGGAAATCTCTTTAGCTATTTCACTGAGTTTGTCGGGTACATTTCCTATTCCATGTTACTGCAGGTGACAGTGTTGTCAAACTTTCTGTCACTACCTAGCAAATGTTCCCTGTTCTCCATCTTCCAACAAGAGTTTCCTCACTTTCCTTTAAGTCCTCACTGACAGTTTCCTCAAGACCTTTTAGGCTTCCGTTGTCAAGTCTCTTAAGAAAATCATTTTGGCAGAAGCATTGCCAGCTCAGACTAAAAGGGACAGAGATGGTACAAAATGAAAAAAAATCTGTTAGACTCCCAACCTTTTACAGGCTCTATTCAAGTCCCTTTCAGCTTTCACTTATACTCTTTTAGTGGCCCTTTATGCTTCTTTCTGCTTCCCAGTCCCAAAGCCAATGCCACATGTGTTAAGCTTTTGTTATTACAACACCCTATTTCTGGCACCACAATCTGTTCCAATAATTTTTTGCTGTGTAACAAACCACCATAAAATTTCATGGCTTAAAACAAGTTTGTCTTGTCCCATGCAATGTAGGCTGTGGTGGCTTGACTAGGACTGGAGGATCCACTTCCACTATATAGCTGACAAGTGGTTCTGGATGTTGGTTTTTCTCTCTCTGCAAGAATCTCACAAGGTGGCTTTGCCTCCTCACACAGGGCAGTTGAGTTCCAAGAGAGAATGCCCCAGGACAGAGGAAGTGGAAGCCTCCAGTTTCTTGAGCCTGGGGCCCAGAAACTAGCACAATGTCATTTCAACCACAGTCTGTTGATCAAATGTTACAGAGATCAATAAAAAGGATTTCACAGAACTCAGAGGCCATGTTTTTAAACTGCCACCAACTCCTAAATATTTTATGGCTTGCCTTTTATGTTTTTTACCTTTTAATCCATGTAAAATTTCTTTTTTAAATCATCACTGGACTGGTTATTTTTTGAGTTTTAATTAAGTGAAATTTGAATACAGTGAAATAAACAGATCTTAATGTACAATGTAATGAGTTTTAATCAATGTAAGCACCCATGTGACGACAACCCCAGTTAAAATAAGTCATTCCTACCCCCCCAAGCCTCCTTATGATCAGTCTTCACTCCCATTTTTATTCTGACTTTGATCACAATAGACCAGATTTTCCTGTTCTTGAACTTACTATATAAATGGAATCATACTCTATGTTCCCTTTTGTGTCTAGTTTCTTCTACTCAAAATAATATTTTTGAAAAGCACCCCATCAATAGTTCATTCTTTTGTGCTGCCAAATGTATTTCCACAAATGAGTATACCACAATTTGTATATCTATTCTCTTGTTGGTGGACATTTGGGTTGAATCTAGTTTGGGGCTATTAAAGCTAAGCTTCAGTGAACATTCTTATACAGGCATACCTTGGAGATACTGTGTATTCAGTTCCAGACCCCTGTAATAAAGCAAACATTGCAATAAAGCCAGTCAGGTAAATTTCTTGATTCCCCAGTACATATAAAAGTCATGTTTACACTATACTATAGCTTATTAAGTGTGCAATAGCATTATGTCTATAAAAACAATGTACACACCTTAATTAAAATATACTTTTGCTAAAAAATGCTAACCATTATCTGAGCTTTCAGTCAGTCATAATCTTTTTGCTGATGGAGGATCTTCTCTTGGTGTTGATGGATGGTAACTAATCAGGGTGGTGGTTGCTGAAGATTGAAATAGCTGTGGTATTTCTTAAAATAAGAAAACAGTAAAGTTTGCTGCATCAATTGGCCCTTCCTTTCATGAGTGATTTCTCTTAGCATGCTACACTGTTTGATAGCATCTTACCCAATAGTAGAACTTCTTTCAAAATTGGAGTCAGTCTCAAACCCCACTGCCCCTTTGTCAACTAAGTTATGTAATATTCTAAATCTTCTGCTGTCGTCTCAACAGTCTTTACAGTATCTTCACCAGGAGTAGATCCCATCTCAAAAAAACATTTTCTTTGCTCATCCGTAAGAAGCAACTCCTCATCCATTAAAGTTTTATAAGGTTGCAGCAATTCAGTCCCATCTTCAGGCTCCACTTCTAATTCTAGCTCCCTTACTATTTCTACCACATCTGCAGTTACTGCCTCCACTGAAGTCTGAAACCCTCAAAGTCATCCATGAAGGTTGGAATCAATGCCAGACTCCTATTAATGTTGAGTTTGACCTCTTCCCATGAATCATAAAAGTTCTTAATGACATCTATAATGCTAAATCCTTTCTAGAAGGTTTTCAATTTACTTTGCGCAGATCCATCAAAGGAATCTCCATCTATGGCAGTGAAAACCTTACAAAATGTATGTCTTCAGTAATAAGACTTGAAAGTTGAAATGACTCCTTGACCCATGGTCTGCAGAATAAATTTAGTGTTAGCAGGCATGAAAACATTAATGTTATACATCTCCATCAGAGTTCTTGGGTGACCAGGTACATTGTCAGTGAGCAGTAATACCTTTTTTTTTATTAAAGTATCATTGATATACAATCTTATATTGGTTTCACATATACAACACAGTGGTTCAACAGTTACCCATATTATAAATCCTCACCCCCTCTAGTGCCATTACTATCAGTGTAGAAAGGTGTTATAGAATCATTGACTATTTTCTCCATGCTGTACTACCATCCCTGTGACCAACTTATATTAGGATTGCAAATTATTGTGCCCTTTTATCCCCTTCACCCTATCCGTCCACCCACCCCAACCCCTCCCCACTGGTAACCACTAGTCACTTGTCAGTGTCTGTGAGTCTACTGCTATTGTGTTCCTTCTGTTTCACTTTGTTTTTATATTCCACAAACAAGTGAAATCATATGGTATTTGTCTTTCTCTGCCTTGCTTATTTCACTGACTAGATCCATCCATGTTGTTGCAAATGGCAGGATTTCACTTTTATGGTTGAATAGTATTCCCTGTGTATATATACCGCATCTTCTTTATCCATCTGTCAATTGATGGACACTTAGGTTGCTTCAGTATCTTGGCTATTGTAAATAGTGCAGCAATAAATATGGGGGTGCATGTATCTTTTCCAATCCAGGGTTTTGTTTTCTTTGGGTAAATTCCTAGAAGGTGAATTACTGGGTTGAATGGTATTTCTATTTTTGGCTTTTTGAGAAACCCCCATACTACTTTCCACAGCAGTTGTACCAGTTTACACTCCCACCAACAGTGTAGGAGGGTTCCCATTTCTCCATATCCTTGCCAGCACTTGTTATTTCTTGTCTTTTGGATAATGGCCTTTCTAACTGGTGCGAGGTGATATCTCACTGTGCCTTTGATTTGCATCTCCCTGATGATTAGCAATGTGAAGCATCTTTTGATGTACCTGTTGACCATCTGTATTTCTTCTTTGGAGAAATGTCTGTTCAGGTCCTCCACCCACTTTTTACTCAGATTATTTGGTTTTTGGGTGTTGAGGCATATGAGTTTTTTATATTTGGATGTTAACCCCTTATTGGATGAATACTTTACAGAATATGTTCTCCGACACTGTAGATTGCCTTTTTGTTCTGCTGATGGTGTCCCTTGCTGTACAGAAGTTTTCAGTTTGATGTAGTCCCACTTTTTCATTTTTCATTTTGTTTCCCTTGCCCAGAGAGATGTGTCCAAGGAAAAAATTACTCATACTTATATTCAGGAGATATTTGCCTGTTTTCTTCTAAGAGTTTTATGGTTTCATGACTTACATTCAGGTCTTTGATCTATTTTGAGTTTACTTTTGTGTATGGGGTTAGACAGTAAGCCAGTTTCATTCTATTGCATGCAGTCATCCAGTTTTCCCAACACCAGTTATCAATGAGGCTTTTTTTTCCATTTTATACTCATGGCTCCTTTATTGTATAATAATTGACCATATATACACAGGTTTATATCTGGGCTTTCTGTTCTGTTCCATTGATTAATGGGTCTGTTCTTATGCCAGTACCACACTGTTTTGATTACTTTAGCTTTGTAGTATAGCTTGAAGTCAGGGAGTATGTTGTTCTTTCTCAGGATTGCTTTGGCTATTCAAGGTCTTTTGTGGTTCCATATGAATTTTAGAACTATTTATTCTAGTTCATTGAAAAATGCTATTGGTATTTTTTTTTTGGCATCATTAATCTACACTTACATGTGCAGCATTATGGTTACTAGACGCCCCACATCATCAAGTCCCCACCCCATACCCTATTACAGTCCTTACAGTCACTGTCCATTAGCGTAGTGAGATGCTATAGAATCACTACTTGTCTTCTATGTGTTCTACAGCCCTTCCATGACCCCCCATATTATGTCTGCTAACCATAATGCCCCTTTTTCCTCCTTGTCCCTCCCTTCCCACCTATGTTCCCCAGTCCCTTTCCCTTTGGTAACTGTTAGTCCCTTCTTGGGTTCTGTGAGTCTGCTCCTGTTTGTTCCTTCATTTTTTTCTTTGTTCTTATACTCTACATATGAAAGAAATCATTTGATACTTGTCTTTCTCCGCCTGGCTTATTTCACTGAGCATAATACCCTCTAGCTCCATCCATGTTGTTGCAAATGGTAGGATTTGTTTTCTTCTTATGGCTGAATAATATTCCATTGTGTATATGTACCACATCTTCTTTATCCATTCATCTACTGATGGACACTTAGGTTGCTTCCATTTCTTGGCTATTGTAAATAGTGCTGCGATAAACATAGGGGTGCATCTGTCTTTTTCAAACAGGGCTGCTGCATTCTTAGGGTAAATTCCTAGGAGTGGAATTCCTGGGTCAAATGGTTTTTCTATTTTGAGTTTTTTGAGGAACCTCCATACTGCTTTCCACAATGGTTGAACTAATTTGCATTCCCACCAGCAGTGTAGGAGGGTTCCCCTTTCTCCACATCCTTGCCAACATTTGTTATTGTTTGTCTTTTGGATGGTGGCCATCTTTACTGTTATGAGGTGGTATCTCATTGTGGTTTTAATTTGCATTTCTCTGATGATTAGCGACGTGGAGCATCTTTTCATGTGCCTATTGGCCATCTGAATTTCTTCTTTGGAGAAGTGTCTGTTCAGATCCTCTGCCCATTTTTTAATTGGATTATTTGCTTTTTGTTTGTTGAGGTGCATGAGCTCTTTATATATTTTGGATGTCAACCCCTTATTGGATATGTCATTTATGAATATATTCTCCCATACTGTAGGATGTCTTTTTGTTCTTTGTGTCTTGGTGTCCTTTGCTGTACAGAAGCTTTTCAGCTTGATATAGTCCAAATTGTTCATTTTTGCTTTTGTTTCCCTTGCCCGGGGAGATATGTTCATGAAGAAGTTGCTCATGTTTATGTCCAAGAGATTTTTGCCTATGTGTTTTTCTAAGAGTTTTATAGTTTCATGACTTACATCCAGGTCTTTGATCCATTTTGAGTTTACTTTTGTGTATGGGGTTAGACAATGATCCAGTTTCATTCTCCTACATGTAGCTGTCCAGTTTTGCCAATACCAGCTGTTGAAGAGGCTGTCATTTCCCCATTGTATATCCATGGCTTCTTTATCATATATTAATTGACCATATATGCTTGGGTTTATATCTGGGCTCTCTATTCTGTTCCACTGCTCTGTGGGTCTGTTCTTGTGCCAGTACCAAATTGTCCTGATTACTGTAGCTTTGTAGTAGAGTTTGAAGTCAGGGAGCATAATTCCCCCTGCTTTATTCTTCCTTCTCAGGATTGCTTTGGCTATTCGGGGTCTTCTGTGATTCCATATGAATTTTAGAACTATTTACCCTAGTTCATTGAAGAATGCTGTTGGTATTTTGATAGGGATTGCATTGAATCTATAGATTGCTTTAGGGAGGATGGCCATTTTGACAACATTAATTCTTAGCCAAGAACATGGGATGAATTTCCATTTATTAGTGTCCTCTTTAATTTCTCTTAAGAGTGTCTTGTAGTTTTCAGGGTATAGATCTTTCACTTCCTTGGTTAGGTTTATTCCTAGGTATTTTATTCTTTTTGATGCAATTGTGAATGAAATTGTTTTCCTGATTTCTCTTTCTGCTAGTTCATCATTAGTGTATAGGAATACAACAAATTTCTGTGTATTAATTTTGTATCCTGCAACTTTGCTGAATTCAGATATTAGATTATTAGTTTTGGAGTGGATTCTTTAGGGTTTTTTATTTACAATGTCATGTCATCTGCAAACAAGGACAGTTTGAGTTCTTACTTTCCAGTCTAGATGCCTTTTATTTCTTTGTCTTGTCCGATTGCCGTGGCTAGGACCTCCAGTACTATGTTGAATAAAAGTGGGGAGAGTGGGCATCCTTGTCTTGTTCCCGATCTTAAAGGAAAAGCTTTCAGCTTCTCACTGTTAAGTATAATGTTGGCTATGGGTTTGTCATATATGGCCTTTATTATGTTGAGGTACTTGCCCTCTATACCCATTTTGTTGAGAGTTTTTATCATGAATGGATGTTGAATTATGTCAAATGCTTTTTCAGCATCTATGGAGATGATCATGTGGTTTCAGTCTCACACCACCATCTTTATCTTGAATCTTTTTTTCTAAGCAGTAGCTCTCAACAGTGAGGTTAAAATTTTTAGTAAACCATGTCATAAACAGATATGCTGTCATCCGGCTTTGTTGTTCCATTTTTACTCTATAGGAAGAATAGATTTAGCATATTCTTAAGGGCCCTTGGATTTTCAGAATGGTAAATGAGCAATGGCTTCAACTAGCTGCATTAAACCCTAACAAGAGAGTCCACCAGTCCCTTGAAGCTTTGAAGCCAAGCACTGACTTCTCCTTTCTAGCTGTGAAAGTCGTAGATGTTATATTCTTCCAACATAAGGCTGTTTTGTCTTCATTGAAAATCTATTAGTATAACCTCCTAGCTAATTATCTTAGCTAGATCTTCTGGATAATTTTTTTCAGCTTCTACACCAGCACTTGCTGCTTCACTTTGCTCTTTTATGTTATGGAGATGGCTTCTATCCTTAAATCTCATGAACCAATCTCTGCTAGCTTCAAACTTTTCTTCTGCAGCTTCCTCATCTCTCTCAGCCTTCATAGAACCGAAGAGAGCTAGGGCCTTGTTCTGGGCTAGGATTTGGCTTAAGGGAACGTTGTGGCTGGTTTGGTCTATTATCCAGACCACTAAAACTTTCTCCATATCAGCAATAAAACTGTTTCACTTTCTTATCACTCAGGTGTTCACTGCAATAGCACTCTTAATTTCCTTCTAGAACCTTTCCTTTGTGTTCACAACTTAGCTAACTGGTACAAGAAGCCTAGGTTTTGGCCTGTCTCAGCTTTTAACATTCCTTTCTCACTAAACTTAATTCATAGCTTTTGATTTCACATGAGAGATGTGCAACTCTTCCATTCGCTTGAATACTTAGAGGCCATTATAAGGTTATTAATTGGCCTAATTTCAATATTGCTGTGTCTCAAGGAATAGGGAGGCTTGAGGAGAGGGAGAGAGACGGGGAATGGCTGGTTGTTGGAGCAGTCAGAGCACACACATCTATTGATTAAGCTTGGCAACTTATATGGGCACAGTTTGTGGCACCCCAAACAATTACAGTAGTAACATCAGAGATCACAGATGTTACTGATCATAGATCACCATAACAAATATAATAATAATGAAAAAGCTGGAAATATTGCAAGAATTATGAAAATGTTACACAGAGACATGAAGTGAGAAAATGCTATTGGAAAAAAGATGCTGATAGACTTGCATGATGCAGGGTTGTCACAAACCCTTCAATTCATAAAAAAATGCAATATCTGTAAAGCACAATAGATTGAAATGCAATAAAACAAACCTTTATTGCCTTCAAGTGTCTTTTCATAGACGTGTTTTCTTTACTCTTCTTATCTGAGTCCCTGCATTTCTTTTTCCTTTGTTGTCAGTGAAAGAGTCATCTCTGACATGGAAATCATAATTATTTCTTAACAGATTTCAACCAATTATCAGATCTGCCTTCACACCCACCTCCAGATGCACCTCCCCATTCTTAGGCCTTTGTGAGTTATGAAACGTCTGGGTTCTCATCATTCCCCTTCTTCATTAAGGTTTCTGCTTTCTTGGGTCTGCTATGTCAGTTGCAACTATGCCAATCAGCTTTCCAGCTTCCAAATTTTTAATTTGTCTCCTTTATTGTTGTCTAGCTCATTTTTGCAGGTTTTAGGAGAGAACCTAAATGTATAAATTTACATTTCAATTCATCTTCTTTACCCTTTTTTCCTTCCTTTTCACCTGTCACCTGCCCACATTCTGCCTCTTCCTTTCTATGTTCCATTTTAATTTCCACCTTGCTTCCCCTCGGAAGCAGAATGATAAAAGCAGAGGAGTCCTCAGAGAGCATCTGGCTCAGCCCCCTAATTTTACAGATGGTAAGCCTGAGGCCCAAAGAGAATGGTAGTCCATCCACACATCACACTGCCACTGCTCTTACCATTTTTTACCTTTAGTAGCAAAAAAGACTTTTTGCCATCCTAGCCCTTCAGTTAATGAGCTATGACAGTGTTAAAAAGCAGAACACCTCCCCACTCAAGAGGCAGCCTATAAGGCAGATCATAAAAGAGAATGCCATAGCTGACCAGGCTGCTGTGTGTCCTCTCTGGAGACAAAGGAAGCACCTCTGTGTAGGACTGCCTCTTTTCCTGTGCCTACCCTGCCCCCTACTCTCGCATAGTACCAGGCAGAGGGTTGCAGTTGGAGAGTGCCAAGTTGTCTTGACAGGAGGAACTACTGAAACAAATATATAGATAGGACCCTCAGGCCCTTTTCATGTTTTTCTTTATTCCAGTGTTTTTCTGTTTTGCTACTTTTTTTGAGCTTGAGTGTTGATGTGGAAGATAACATAGGGACTCCAAGGCCCAGAACAAGAAAGCAAGGCAACTGACCAGTGGTGTGACTGTTCAAAGTCCAAGGCCAAACACACACAAGCACACTCTTGCTAACATTGCCGTGGCCTTACACATATAAGAGAAACAAATATGTGAGGCAGCAAGTACCAAAAGTAAAAGCACATAGATCTTGGAAATTGTTTAGATTTTCTTTTCAGTGCACAGAAGATAGTGTACAGCTCTGTGACTTGGCTTTTGGTCTGGGCTGTTCTCCCAGCAGGCTGTGTTCCCAGAGCCTTTGGTCATGCAATTTGGGTTGGCTGCAGCTGGGCACAGCCCTCCTCGACCTCCTCCCACAGTGTTTCATCAGCTTAGCAGCTGAGAATCCTGTACGAACCAGAGCCCAGTGTGTGAAAGAAAAGAGCACTGTTCTCTGACTTTTCTACTCTGCATACTCTTTAAATTGCTTTGACTCTTTTTCTCCTGCAGTTTGTATTTACTTGAACAAGAACGGCAGCACAGGACCCCATTTAGATAAGAAGAAGGTCCAGCAGCTCCCTGACCATTTTGGGCCAGCCCGCGCCTCCGTGGTATTGCAGCAGGCTGTCCAGGCTTGCATTGACTGTGCTTATCACCAGAAAACCGTCTTCAGCTTCCTCAAACAAGGCCACAGTGGTGAGGTAATCTCAGGTAAGCACGCTTGGGTTGGCCTGGCCTCCTAGTCAGAGGGACAGGCCTTCTCAGCTAGCTGATTTCTGGCAAGGCATCCTTGTTCCTACTTCACACCTGTAGGCTCTAGAGAATGTAGAAGTATTCCACTCCTCAGAGTCCTCATTTTCAACTCCCAGAGCCCCTCTAAGTCTTATGCATACCTCTGCCAAGTGGAATAACCACACAGACTCTGTTCAACTGAGCCTCTCAACAGACTCCTCTCCTGTCTACCTGCTTGGCCTTTGCCTACAGATAATATATGAGGGTGTTGCTTTAAAGGCATTCCAGAAGAAAGAATCCAGAGGGGGGTTGTACTGAGGCAAATGGAGAGTTCCTCCAAGCTGCTGTAACCTCCCACCTGGCTTCAAGGAACACAGAACTCTTCTCTCATTCTTTCAACTCCTTAGCTCCCCAGTCCTAACCCAGCCCTGATACAGGGGAGTTGAATCCCTGAGCAGAGTAGGAAGAAGCTCCCTTTCTTTCCTGATGTAGAGTTTGAGTCAACTGCAGTGGTTTTTTTGTTTTGTTTTCACTGAGACTGAGAATATTCACCTTTTCTGCTGTACCTGGTTCTGTCTATGTTTTCCCAAGTCCAAAACCCTTTTCTCTACCCACCAAACCAATGAAGACTTGATATATAGAACCCTTTCTATCTTAACTGTACGATACTCCATAATCCCCTGCCTCTTCCTTCTAATGAGTTGCAATATCCAGCCTCTGGAAATCCAGATGACGTGGAAAAACGCATAGATACCACAGCTGTATGCTTTTAGCAAACATTTATTGAGCCATTACTATACATCAGAGGTTATTGCCAGGGAAAGAGAGAAAAGGACAGGTTCAGGCTCTGCCTCGTAGAAAAGCTAACTGTGACAGGTATTATAATGTATGAGAAATGTGTACAGGGTGGTGTGGAAGCCCACATGAGGGATCAATTGGCTTCTTGGAAGCAGGCAGGGAAAGAATTGTTAGAGAAGGCTGAGAACTGCATGGGAAATCAAGCCTGCCTTTCCTTCAGGGGCCAAGGCCACTGCCTGTTCTCTCCTTTGCTTCTGTGCGGCAGCCTGCAGGGACCCAGCTTTCCCTACTGCCTCTCTTTGGCTGCTATCACCTTTACCTTTTCTAGGATTCTTCCTCTACCCTGGAATTGGTTCCTGAGAGTGATCTCCTTCCCTATTTCCATGCTGCCCTCAGAGACAAATGCAGAGGCCTTTTGCTTTTAAGGATCATTCAGATGCTTTTTTAGTAGAAATAGACAAGGAATAAAATAAAACCTAGCATGGAATAGTTCCAAATGTTGCCAAAATTCTAGTGCCTTTACACAGATCAGATTATGCACCCAAACCATTGCTGACAATAGCTGTATTCTCTTCTGCCCAGCTTCTCTGTTCTTGGGCATTTTTTATGGAAATAGAACCCTAAATGAACAGATTTCCTGGAGGAGACACAGCCAACTGATGGAACAGATAGAATTATGTTCACAGTTGTTCTCACAGGTTGAGTAAAATCATTCCAGAGCCCTGGGTGCAACAAACCTGGCCTGGCCACTCCCATTATTGCAAGCCCTTTGGAGTTGGAGGCAAAAATCAAACCCTAGAGGGAGGGAGGAAAGGAGAGGGAGGGAGGAAACCTGGGCGCTGATTGTGTTTGTGTAACCAGTTAAGCCTGGGGCAAGCAGTGAGCTGGACTCCTCCTGCCCAGCTCCACACTGCACCGCCAGGCTGACATGCTCAGCCCTGTTTACTTAATTCCACAGCCGTGTTTGACCGGGAACAGCACACGCTCAATCTCCCAGCAGTCAACAGCATCACCTACGTCCTCCGCTTCCTGGAAAAACTCTGCCACAACCTTCGCAGTGACAATCTATTCGGCAACCAGCCCTTTACACAGACTCATTTGTCACTCACCACCCCAGAGTACAGCCACAGCCACGACAGGTACCTACCAGGTAGGAGCTGGGATGGGACCTGGGCTAAGAATGGGGACAGGGTCAATAGCACCCGCAAGGGCCCAGGGCCAGCCCTCAGACCTGCTAGCCTGGCGCCTACCCATCCAGAGATCTGGTTTTCTGTCCTTTTCCTTTGCCATGTCTGGGGCTTTTTGGTGTCCTCTCATCTTTACTCTCTCTAGGATTTTGTATCCTATCTTTAGGATTAACCTTTTTTCCTCTGCATTTTTATCCCTGGAAAAGGTGGTTCACAATTCCCCTTTTAAGCTCCAAACTGTATGTGAAGCCACATGAAGTTACAGGACATTTCCCAGTGTGACTCTGGCAGCGAAGGCCTAACATAGACCTCTTTTGCCAACAGGAAGGTTTAGTCTCAGGCTACAGATTGAGAAATTGGCTTCCTGATGATTGGCTATCCACTCTTTGCTCTGGCATGTGGCCCTAACTCCTCCAGCATTGCCAGCCTAGCAAGTCAATTCAAGTTCCTGCTATTTCTAACTAGGCTGGAAAATAGCTTTCTTAGTTAACATATCAGACCCAAACAGGAAAGCAGATGCCACGTGGCCGGATCAGTGACTAAGCACTTCTGAGAGAGGTTAGAGTGGATGAAACTCGGCAACTCTAATCTGGAGCCCAGGACACAGAACGACAGGGAGAGAAGGAAAGCTCGGGTGTACACATAGTGAGGTAGGTCATTGAGAGGGAGGAAAGGCTCTTTTAAAGAGTCCTGTGGGCCTTGTCCTGGCCACAGGAGTAGAGGTGGTGCTGTCAGTGCTGGGGCTATGCTGTCTGTTGATGGGGACCCTAAGACTGAAAAATGCCCCTTCTGACCTTCTGCACAGGTCTTGTTCCCACACTACCTTCCCTTGTTGTCTTTTTATCGTTGTCTTAACGGAATCACTTCTGATAAAAGAGCCACTTCTGGAGAATGTGCTAGGAAGTGACTGATTACTCACTGCCCCCTCCCAACCTCCATCTATAGTTCTGTACCCAAATGAGCACTGCTTATGTGACTTGCATGCAGAGCAAAAAGATACCTGAATTTCAAATACTCTCTGTTTGGGCCAGACCGTCCGGTCCCTGCAAACATATCTGTGACTCCTTGCTGATCCCTTTCTTCAGAGGGAATTTCTTTTCATCTCACCTGCTCTAGATTGCTTGCTTTCAGCATCAGAATCCTCAAGAACAGAAAAGGGCATTCTTACTTGTAGAATATTGCACTGCGAGTCCAGGCTGGGCATGATGAAATAAGTGCAAACAAAGGTGGGTTGTTAAATATCCCTACTGTTGGCATTCAGGAACTCTGAGCTGCCCTTCAGTAATAAAAGTTAGGCCTCCCTGAGATTCTGGAGGAATAGACACATGACAAGGGTAGAATATTCAGCTTCATGGAGCTGCCAGTCTAAACAGGTATTTCTGAAAAGAAACAGGAACTCTGAGTTCTTAAATGGAATGGCATCATTAAGAACTAAGAGAACCACACTGGCAGCAGCATGCAGAGACTGGTAGGAACATACATCATGGGCCTGTAATCCTGAAGGTAGTTTGGGATTGGGATATGACCTTTCCTGAGACGTCTGTTCCATTCACTTTGCTGTGATTCAGCTACTAGATGAGAGGAAGCAAGCTTTAGCCACTCTTCCTTCTTGCCTTACCAACCAGGAAATAGACAGGGAACAGGGTGATGACATTTGGCCATTGACTGCCCCCCTT
Source organism: Smutsia gigantea (assembly GCA_032199065.1). Taxonomy (NCBI): domain Eukaryota; kingdom Metazoa; phylum Chordata; class Mammalia; order Pholidota; family Manidae; genus Smutsia; species Smutsia gigantea. The sequence goes on along the minus strand of JAVSCE010004051.1, from coordinate 81,356 downwards.
TCTTCCCTCATTTCCAGATAAATTCAGCCAACTCTCAGCACCCTCCTGTGCTCTCTAACTCATTTCTCACTATGGGTGCTCGACAGTTTGGCTACTTTCCATTGGCTTCCCTGAAATTAGTATTTTAACTATGCCCAGAGAAGCCAGAGCTTTGCCTGGATTTCCAACTCCTTCGTGCTCCTTCACTTGTCTTTTCTGCCTACCTGCCTCCCTGCCTGCCTTGCTGACCCTTTGCTCCCCCTCTGATCATTTTTCATTTCCTGCACTTTTCTGATTATGTACCCAAACCTCTGCCAAGGAGCTCTGTCTGCACAAGGGCTGTCTTCCGCTTTGCTCTTTGGATCTGCTGTTTATCACTCCTGCCCTTCTACCTGGCTACCCACTTCCACTAGTTTGACATCTAAAGGTACCCCCTCTCATTTCTAGGTGCTTACTAGAGCCCTCACCCTTGCCTCAAGCCTTGTCGCCCAACTACCTTACCCCTTAGGGTCTTGGCCTAACTGACCACATGCTTCCAATATAGCAGATGAGCTTCCTTACCTAGCTGGAACTTTCTTTCTCCAACATTTTATTTTGGAAAATGTTAAACCTGCAGAAAAGTTATACAAATAGTTCAATGAGCAACCATGAACTCTTCACCAAGATTTACCACTTAACTTTTTGCAATATTTACTTTATGTTTCTCTAAGTATATATATACATATACTTGTGCCTGTATTATTTTTTATTTATTTACTGAGTCATTTGAGAGTTAACTGCAAATGAGACATTTGATCCTTAAATACTTCTGTTTGTGTCTCCTAAAAACAACACAATACTATTATCAAACTCAAGATATTTATCATTAATAAAATCTACTAAGTGATATATATAGTCCATATTCAGATTTCCCCAGTTGTCCCAATAATGTCCTGTATAGCTGATTTTTCCTGAATCCAAAATCTAGTAAAGAATCATCTGCTGCATTTGGTTGTCCTGCCTCTTTAGTTTCCTTTTATCTAGAACAGTTTTCAAGCCTTTTTTCCTACCTTCTATGACATGACATTGGCATTTTGAAGAATCCAGGCTAATTGTCTTGGTTCAGGTCATCAAACATTTATCAAATACTTACTCTGTGCCAGATCCTATACTGGGCTCTGGGGAGACAGAGATGAAACAGACTCAATCCCTGCTCTGAAAGAGTTCCCAGCTGAGAGAGAGAGGTAGAGGTAAACACGTATGTGGTAAGAGCATAGAACAAAGGTACTGTGGCCCAGCCAGGAGTGATGAGCGGAGCAGGGTGAAGAGATCAGGGAGGGATGTCTAGAGGAGGCAACATCAAATCAGAGTCCATTCATAACTACACACACAGCTGGATCATGTAAGATGTCTGTGAAGATTGAGAGGGAGCTCCTCCTGGCCATCCAAAAAACTGTCAGGAGATTGTATTAATTTTACTGGTCCCAGTGACTTAGTCTTAACTGTAATTGAAATCCACCCAGCACTAACCTCTGGGTCTGCTGTTTTGAGATTGCCCAGGTTCCTTCCATGGAAGGAAGTGTTTCATTTGTCCTGTGACAATGAGTTCCTTCTGCCAGTCTTCCTAGTATCAGCCTACCTTGCCAGTCAGGTCTTGTAGCTTGTTGTTATAAAGTGGTTCTCCTGCCAGAATCACAAATTTCACAGGATTAAAGCCAAGTAAGAGCTGTGAAATCTCTTAGAATGCCTCTTCATCGCCACACAGGTTTCCTTGTAGACGTTCAGAGTTTTAAGATGACTCAGATGTTTACAATTAATTTAAACTGCATTGATTTCATTATTCAAACAATAACCAGTCAACCCAGTATTGCCTGCATGATGCCAAGCTCTGAGTTAGGCACAGAGGATTCCATTGTAATCTAGGAGTGTAGGTCTTTACATCCTCAGAGTTGAGAGCCCAGTAAAGAATATGGACAAATAAGCAATTACTTCGTGGTGATGAGTACTTTAATAGGACAAGTTCAGAGTTCAAAAATTCAAACCAGGTGTGTCAGGGAAGACTTTCCAGAAGAAATGATATCTGAGTTTGGATCTGAGGAGGTAAGGTAATCAGGTGAAGATGCCAGAGACTCAAAGAGATGGAGGGGAATGATGAAAAATGTTCCTGTTGACTAAGTAGCATTTGAGACTCTGAGAGGCAGGAGAGAACACAAGCTATTTCAGAGAAACTGGATATCCAGTGCAGTGGACAAAAACAGTCGAAGAGATACATGTGAGGGATGAGGCTGGAGTGTAGGCAGTGACACAGTCAGAAAAGGTCTACTTGACCATGTTATAGATCTTAAACTATATCTTTGAGCACTGAGGACCCACTGAGGTGTTTTAAAGCTAGGGAAGTGACATAATCAAATTGGTTTTAGGAAGATCACTCAGGACACCATTTGCGGGAACGGATTGGAGTGGAGCAAGACAGTAGGCAGGGAAACTAGTGGGAGATTTTTGTAGAACTCTGCAAGACCTAGATAATTAGGGATAATCCTTTCCTTTGATATCCAAATCTAAATAAAATAAAAAGAATCCCCAATCCACATAACACAGAATAGTTACATTTTCCTGGCAGTTGCCCATACTTCCAGCTCTGAATTCCTGTTTCTGACTCAATTCATAAGCCCTTCTTTCCCTATAACTCCTATAGCTGATGGTATTATCTCTACAGTGCCTTGCCTCAAACATTTGATCCCATTCCTCGTCTTTCATTTCCCTAGGGAAAAATTAACACATGGCTCTTGAGTGCAATAGATATGTACTTAAGTTTGGGGGGAAAGAAATATGATTGCCACAAAGAACAGGAAGTAATTTAACATTTTTGTTTATCTTAATGTTTATCAGCTGTTAAGTGAAATAGCTTACTGGCCTCTTTCACCTTAGGCCTCAGCCTGCTACCACTTAATGGGGGCCACGCTAGGTTTGAGGGATTCTCTTTCTCTTCTGACTTCTCTAGTCCTTCCATCCCATACCTCCTCCTTTTCAAGCTATCAGCAGGCAACTGGAAATTAATTTATTGTGCAAAATAATTTAGTTTCCTTTTGTCTCAGCTTCCCTCTTCTATTCAGTGCCCAAGCCATGTTCTTCATAACCAAAAGTACCCTTAGTATAATTATATAAATGAAAAGAATCATCAGCCCGGATCTATACTTACAGCAACTCAAAAGAACAAAGGGAAAATGGAGGGTTTTGTTCCATCTGTTCCGTGTTCCCTTTTTCATCTGTTTTCTGCCTTCCTGTGAATCAACCCAGTTTTTTTATTATTCTGTGTCCTTTATTGGCTTACTAGCTATAACTCTTTGTTTTGTTATTTTAGTATATGCTTTAATTTATATTATACATTTTTATATATCTACCTTACAATCTTTTACAATGTACCTTAAAGTAATAATCATATGCCTGCACATATAGTATAAGAACCTTACAACTCTATACTTCCACTTCCCACCTTCTGGCCTCTGTGCTATTGTTATCGTACATCTTACTTCTACATATATTATGAATCCCGCTTTACATTTTAATATTTTACTTTAAATTAGTTATCTTTTAAAGATTTTTTTAATAAGAAAAATTATTTTGTATTTACTCTTCTATAGTTACCATTTCTGGTACTCTTCACTTTTTGTCATAGAGCCAGAGTTTCATATGATTTCTCAACCCATGGGACTTCCTTTAACATTTCTTACAGTCTACTGGAGATGAGTTCTTGCAGCTTTTGTATCTCTGAAAATATCCTTTTTACCTTTGTTTTGAAAGAATTCTAAATTTTTTGGGTGTTCAGCTCCTCAAAGATGTCAGTCCATTGTCTTTTGGTTTGCATTGTCTCTGATGAGAAGTCTGCTGTCATTCTTATCTTTGGTCTCTTTATTGTGTCTTTTTTTTTCTGGATGTTTTTAAGGTTTTCTGTTTATCATGTTTTATAAGATTGATTATGTTCTGTTTTGGTGAGTTTTTCTTCAGACCTCTTTGTGCTTTGTGTTCACTGAGCTTCCTGGTTATGTGGGTTTATAGTTTTCATCAAATATAAAAAAATTTCTGCCATTCTTTCTTTGTATGTATTTTTTATCACCTCTCCTTTGAGACTCCAGTTAGACATCCTCTTGAAGTTTTCCCACAGTTTACTGATGCTTTAAAAATTTTTTAGCCTTTTTTCTATGTTCTATTTTATCTGTATCTGTATTATATAGATATAGAATTTATCTACAGCTGTGTTTAATTTAATCTTTTCTTCTATAGTGTCTAATCTATTAATCCATCCATGTATTTTTCATCTCAGACATTGTGTTTTCATTTCTAGAAGTTCAGTATGGGTCTTTTTATATCTTTAGTATCCCTGCTTAACCTACTAGGTCTCTGCTCTGCCTTCTTGAACATATGAGATATAGTTACATCACGTCTCCACTGCTCTGGCCTGTGAACTTCAGCTTCCATGGCCTACTGGACTCAGCAAGATCACTGAACTCTGTCTGATCTTCCCCTCCCTGCACTGTAGCCTGAAAACTCTGGACAGTAAGCTGGGAGCAAGCCTGGGGCTGTGACTATGTTTGTTCCCTTCTTTTGGGAATCACTGTCCTATACTACCTGCTACCTAGTATCTGGAAACTTGTTATTTCATATATTTTGTCTTTTCTTTTAGTTTTTTCAAGCAGTAGGGTTTATCTAGGCCCTGCTACTCTATCTGAGCTGGCAATGGAAAACCAAAATATATCTTAAGTCTATGTACGTCTTACTGTCTTTACTACCTTCACCATCATCTTCTCCCTCATGACCTGAGAGATCCTTCCTGGTGTCCTAACTACCTTTCATGTTCCTCTCTGGTCCATTTTCTACTCAATAGTCCAAATGGTCTTCTTTCAGCATAAATCAGAGTTTGGCATTCTCCCACTCACCACTCTAGTGGCATTCTAATGTACTTATAATAAAATCCAGGTGCCTGTCTTTGGTTTGCAGTGTCCTGCATGATCTGGTCCTTGCTTACCTATCCAAATTCATCCCTTTGTTCTATACATCTTAGCTATACTCTTATTCCCCCATTTCCATGAATATTACAAGCTGTTTTCTACCTCAAGGGCTTTTCTTTTTTTTTTTTCTTTCCTTTATTTTTTCTTTTATTAAGGTGTCATTGATATACACTCTTATGAAGGTTTCGCAAGAAAAACAATATGGTTACTACATTCACCCTTATTATCGAGTCCCCCCCTCATACCCCATTGCAGTCATTGTCCATCAGTGTAGTAAGATGCCACAGAGTCCCTACTTGTCTTCTCTGTGCTACGCTATCTTTCCCATGACCTCACACACACCATGTGCACTAATCATGATACCCCACAATCCCCTTCTCCCTCCCTCCCGACCCATGCACCCTTCCCCACCCCTCCCCTTTGGTAACTGCTAGTCCCTTCTTGGAGTCTGTGAGTCTGCTGCTATTTTGTTCCTTCAGTTTTGCTTCGTTGTTAGACTCCACAAATGAGGGAAATCATTTGGTATTTGTCTTTCTCTGCCTGACTTATTTCACTGAGCATAATACCCTCTAGCTCCATCCATGTTGTTGCAAATGGTAGAATTTGTTTCTTTCTTATGGCTGAATAGTAGTCCATTATGTATATGTACCACATCTTCTTTATCCATTCATCTACTGATGGACACTTAGGTTACTTCCATATCTTGGCTATTGTAAATAGTGCTGCAATAAACATAGGCGTGCAAATGTCTTTTTGAATGTGAGAACTTGTTTTCTTTGAGTAAATTCCTAGGAGTGGAATTCCCAGGTCAAATGGTATTTCTATTTTTAGTTTTTTGAGGAACCTCCCTGTTGCTTTCCACAATAGTTGAACTAGTTTACTATTCCCACCAGCAGTGTAGGAGGTTTCCCCTTTCTCTTCATCCTCACCAGCATTTGTTGTTCCTAGTCTTTTGGATGTTGGCCATCTAACTGGTGTGAGGTGATATCTCATTGTGGTTTTAATTTGCATTTCCCTGATAATTAGCGATGTGGGGCATCTTTTCATGTGCCTATTGGCCATCTGAATTTCTTCTTTGGAGAAGTGTCTGTTCATATCCTCCACCCATTTTTTAATAGGGTTATTTGCCTTTTGGGTGTTGAGGTGTGTGAGTTCTTTATATATTTTGGATGTTAACCCTCAAGGGCTTTTCTATATGTTACCAGCAGTAGCCCCTAGCCATTACGCCAGAGAAACCCACAGCAGATCCTTTTCTATGATTAGGTTCTACCCAAACCAAGTCAGTTCTTTATCCCTTCCCATAGAATTCTCTCCATGTAGGGAGTATTCTGGGTCCTGGGTCATATTCCTGTCCATTGCAGTTATTGTTAGAGAGCAAATGTATAGATAATGCTTGGGATTCATTTAGGGCCCCCAAAGAACTCTGAAACCAAGCACATTATCTGGCATGCCTCCGCCTGAACTCTTCTTCAGATCATAGATTAAACATCAAATTGTCAGGGACACCTTTTCATGTAAAAAAAGTACCCTGGTATTTTCTTTCTTAATATCCTATTCCTTTTCTTAGTAATATTTACAATGTTTTGTAAAATCTCTAATTTTGCAAAAGTTTTTTTTATCAGCTTGTATTTTGTCATCCTTACCATTCAACTAAATATTCCATGAGGAGAGGAATGCTGTCTATCTCTCACCATTCTCAGCAATCATCACCATAAGTATCATATAATAAGTATTTAATATTTGTTAAATGAAAAGATGGTAAAGGATGTGGGACATGGAGTTCAGAAAGAGATTTTTTTCTTAGCATGAGATAGACTTAAGCATGCATAAGAACTGTGCTAGTCTTTGGGCCCTGTGTTGGTATAAGAATTTTCTTAGATCCATAGCTCTAGTTTCTTGGTCATTTATTTCACCCCATAAAGGGGAAAGCGTAGTTGTAAGCACAGAGACCTTGACTCTCAGAAGTGGAAAGTACCCTAGAGATGATTTAGTGTCTAGTCCAACAAAGGTTGTCATCTGACATCTTCTTAAAAACTCCTAATAACAGGTTTCTCACTATCACCTTTGGTAGTCGATATTATTGTTGGACACTTCTGATTGCTAAAAATACCTTCCTTTTTGAGCTGATATCTGCTTTCAAATAACTCCTGCCCCATGTTCTACTCTCTGCCTTACAAGAAAACGAATTTGCATCCATTCCTCTTTTCTTCCCATGACTGCCCTTAGGGTCTTTATCTCCCCTGACTTTTCTCCAGGCTGTGTACTCCCAGGCTCTTTCTCCTTTGCCATGATTTCTAGGTCTCCCACATCCAGTTTGGTCATCCTCCACTGAGAATTCTATTTTCTAAGGTTAGCCTTGCAATGTGTGATACTCAGAGAAGATCTGCTTCTCACAGAAAATAGGGCAAGGTTCTTATCTGTCTGTTTACCTTTGCATGCCCCATACCTAGCATAGTTGCTAGCACACAAAGGGTGCTCAACAAATGTTTGCTAAATGAGTGAATGAGCTCCCTCCCATGCCGAGTGTTCTTACATCTCTAGCATGTCAACAGCAAATTTAATTTACATTGATCCTATAAGGTTAAGGGTTTTAATCTCCATTTTATAAATGGGCAGATTGAATCCCAGAAAAGAGGCAGTGATCCTTGACTAATGATCATGCCAGAAATAGAAATCAAGTCTTCCAGCCCCAACTTCTGACTGTTGGGCCAGTGGTCTTAAAGTTTGTTTTGCCTTAGAAATAGAACTGCTTTTCTGCAAAGGTAAGATTATATAAAGCCTGGTGTATAAAAATTAAAATCAGAGCTGTTTTGATAGAGGCTGGTATGAAGCCCAGACCCCTGCTCACTTGGCCTCCCTCTGGGGGCCCCAAGGCTCTGTGGAGTACAGTTTGAAAGCATTGCAGTCTTCTACCCTGGCATTATCCTACTGAAGGCAGCCAGGGCCTCATTTGTTCAGCATTAAGCAGAGTAGGACCTCCAAAAGCCCTGGGCATGATGCTTCATTTTTCCACTACATCGCATTAGGATAAGATTTAATGATATTGCCTAGTCCAGGTGCCACCAGTTCTGATTTTCAGATCCATATCTCAGTTACCATACTTATCATTGCTGAGAGAAAGAGATACTTACTGATTTACATCAGCATCTGGTGAGCCCCTAGCATCGTAATCATAATCATTCTTCACATTTATTAGATCATGTGAGGCAGGTGATAGTATCTCCCAACTTTGTTAACTAAAGTGAGGACTAGAAAGGTGAGGTTATGCAAATGCAGAAACTAGATTTCACCTTTTTCTTGAGCTATTGTAGAGAACATAGGTTTGCCATTCTGACTCTGAATAGAGAATAAAATGACAATTCCCCACTTTTGAAAGTTCATCTTTTTCTATTTTCTCATTTGATGTTCTCAGCATGATAGAGGGTGATTTTTTTTTCCATTTTATAGATGAGGAAACTGGTGCTTAGAGAAGACAAACAACTTGCCTGGGATCACATACCTAGTGCAAGGCAGAGGAGCCCAGGCATAGGACTCAGGCCACCTGTTTCCTGGAATGAGTTCCTGCTCTTGTGTCCCAAGTGGAACACTGCTATGGACATCTGTCCTGGGAAACAGGAATGTGAAACCTCATCTGAAGAAAGGGGGTGGGATATATTTCAGGTATCTTGGAGCCTTAGAGACTTCTCTCTTCAGAACCATTTCTAGGGAAGGGCTTCATCAGTTAACTCCCTGAGGTAAGGGCGAATAGCTGTCTCATGCTAAATCTGACTTTAAGCCCATGGTCACCAAGTAATTTTAGGTGAGTATTAGAAAGTAGTCCTAAAATCCTAAAATCCATCTTGCCCCAGAGGTCTTTTTGTATGCCAGACAATGTGCATGAATTTAGTGTACACCAGAGGCCTTAAATGAATCCCAAGCATTATCTAAATACTGATCTCTAAGAAAAAACACAAAGGACAGTGGTATTGTACAGTACCTAGGACACCTCCCATAAACAGAGAATGCTGTGGCCAGGGCTCAGGAACTGACGTGGTGGGAGTAGAATGCAATCAGAGTCTGCCTCAGGTTCTGCCATGCAATGGGTAGGGGCTGCTGCCTAGTTTTGGGCCATGGCCTGCGTGTAGAAATGTCAAAGTGAGATTCCCTTCACAAAAGCTTTCATAGCCATTCTCTTTTGATATTCCCAAGCTCCTTGCAAGAAAGGGGCTTCCCAGGTCATAGATGAGGAGACTGAAGTTCTGAGGGGGAGCACCTTTGCCTGCTGAATGGCAGAGCCAAATTCTAACCCAGATTCTGGCCTCCATGTCCATGCTCTCACCATTGTATAACCCCAGCTTTCTTGGAATGTTTCTGTAGAAGAAGGCAAATATGAAAGGAGGGAGGGAACAAAGGAGCATATCCTTTGCAGACAGGCCTTTAACCAGACATCAAGAAGCAGTCTTAGATGTCCTGCTGGCTGAGTGGGTTGGCTTCATCGCCATTTTAGAGATGGGTCCTCATCTAAGCAAATGTATCTCTTCTCCAGCTCCCCTGTTTATTGCTCTAGCATCTTATATATAAGGCAGCTCTATTTTTTAAGCTTTTCCTTATCCAGAAAAAGGATAAGACATCAAGACCAGAAGAAACCTCAAAGACTATCTAGTCTAAGAGTAAGAGTCTCTAAGGAGACCCACACCCAGAGAGTAGCAGTGGGCTCCACTTAGGCCACCTACTGAGAGCCAGAGCACAAAACGCCTCCTGAGACTCAGCCCACAGCTTTCTGTTTTGCTACCTCTTGCTCAACCCCAACAGGTACCGGGAAGCCACCACCCTAGGAGTCCATCCCGGCTAGTCCTGTTTTTACTGTTTTTCTCTTTTTCAGGCGAAACCTTTGTTCTGGGAAACAGTCTGGCCCGGTCCTTGGAGCCCCACTCAGACTCAATGGACTCTGCCTTGAATCCCACCAACCTTGTCAAGACCCCGCAAAATCTTCGAACCTCTGGGTACCGGCCTTTGTTTCCACCCTGTGGCCTCCCACTGAGCACTGCCTCAGCTGTGCGCAGGTTGTGCTCCAGGGGTAAGTTTACCAGAGCTCTGGCCCTCCCTTTCCTTCCTTCCTTCCTGAGCTCTGGGAGACCAGGGAAGCAGTTCTGTTGCCCCCTGCCCAGGGGTCTGAGCTTACAATTTTGCTTCATTGGGCATCTGGTTAGGCACCAACTATAGCTCTGCGATTGGCTTGAGAATAATGGAAACCACAGACCTAGAGCCAAAGGGACAGGGAGGGATTCATCCATTCATTCATTAACCATTCATAAGCACCATCTGTGTTTGGCACAGGGATGCAAAAACCAGGCACTTCTTACTTCTTGTCCTCTGTGAGCTCCCACTCTTATGGGAGAAACACACTTAAGCAGATAATTTTGAAACAACATCTTGAGTGTAGTTATAGAGATACGCTTGGGTTGCGTGAAAACTGCAGGAAGTAGCACCTACCCCAAGCTTGGTGTCTAGGGGAAGTATCCTTGAGGAAGTGACACCCTGGCTGAGACTTTAAAGGGTGACTGTATGAATGGCCTTATAGGCAGTGGTAGGGGCAAGAGAGCTTTCCAGGAAAAGAGTACAGCATGAACAAAGGCAAAGGGATAAGACCTAGCACAGACTATACCGGGAACTACATGCAGCTTGGTATTGCTGACACATAAAATGAATGCTGGGGCTTCAAGGAAAAAAAGTCTGGAGAGGTCAGGAGTTATGTCACAGAAGACCTTAAATGCTACGGTAAAGAGTTTGGAGTTGATTGTGTAGGCAATGCAAAGCTACTGAAGGCTTTTCATTAGAAGCAAGACCTAAACAGGTCTGTTTTTTCAGTAGATCATTGACTACTGTGTTGAGGGTGGATTTGAGGAAGGACAATACAAGAGAGACCAGTTTGCAGGTTACCAAAATGGGCCAGGCTGAAAGGGATAAAAGCCTGGATTAGGGCAGTGGTAGAAGGTTTGTTGACAAAAGAATAGATGTGAAAACTGTCCACAAGGTGACTTTGGTCAGATTTGAGGATTGTGGGGAAGAAAGGACTGGGAATGTCTCTCAGGTTTCTAATGGGGTAGCTGGATAGATGGTGGTGCCATTCACTGAGAGAGGGAACCGACCATAGAAGAGAAGGAAGGTAAGGGAGCCCACGGGCCATCTAGGTGATATCCCACAGCAGTGGGTGTGCAGGCCTCTAAGTCTGGGGAGAGGAAATTCTAGGGCAAAATACCTCTAAAAACCGAAATCAGTCAAAGGGAGAAATAAAGTTTAAAACCTATTTATTGCTTACAAACTGCAGTCCAGGGCCAGCTCTCTCCTCTGCTCCTGAAGAAGCAAGCAAGCCGGCAGGCCAGCCCTCCCTTTAAACTCTCAGGTTCAGACACCTCGGTTGCCCAGGTAATTACCCATTGACATGGAGATGAACTTCTCTCCACCCCTGAGGATATGCAAGTGCACTAAAGCCAGGAGAGATACTCTGGAAATGTTACAATTCTACCCACAAGGCCTAATTCTCAGGGAAGGGGACTGAGATGAAATCAAACATTTGGGGGTCATCAGCACACAGATGGCAGTTTAACCTCTAGGGCAAATTAAACTCACTTCCTAGAAGTATATGTAAAATGAAAAGAACAGTTGGCCAAAGATGGAGTCGTGCAGACCAACAAAGTCAGGAGGTGGGAACAGAAAGAGTATCGCACCAAGGAGACAAAGGAATAGTCAAATGTGAAGAAAAAGAGAAGAATTTGATATTGTGGTGGCCAGGGGTACAGAAAGTGTTTTAAGGAGATCACAGTACACAGCAAAGTTTTGGTGAAATAAGGACTGAGAAACAGCTACTGGCTCTGGTGATTAATAGGTAGTGATCTTAGCAAGAGCAGCCTCAGTGGTGGAGGGTGGTGAGGGCAGATTGCAGTGGATGAGATATCAGAGAGTTTGATGAGAAAAAGAAAGATGACCTTTAAAAGAAGGTCTTCTAGAATGGGAGCACACATATCAGCAGACAACATGAGCCTTCCAAGGAGAAGAAATTAAGAATATAGGAAAGAGGAGAAAGTAAGATCTTGATCATGTTGGAGAGGATTAGGGATCAAGGACACAGACAGATGGATCAGTCTTGAGCCAGAAGGAGGCACTCCTTGTTCTCTGAGACTGGAGGGAAGATTAACTTTGGCCATGAGTGAATGGAGAGAGGGCTGAGTAGGAAGGGCTTAGGAGTGCTGAAAAATTGAACTAGTCATGAGAAGACAGGAAGAAATGGATCAAGGAAAAGGAATGGTTTGCCAGAAACACCAAAGGCCCAGCTATGTTTGGAAACTAGTTTGGTTTTCTTCTGTTGTGGGTCTTAGAAACCTAGATGTGGGATGAGAAAAGATAGTTTGAGAAGTAAGGTCTCATGTTGAGCTAGTAGGGCAAAAAGGGCAGGAAGTGTGAGTGTGTAAAGAAATCAGTGGAGCCAGAGGGAGAGCAATGTGGATCCACACTGGATCTGAGCAGGGTGGGAATAAGCAAGGCTGAGAGGAGTCTGAAGGATGTGCAGATTATACATTTATGCTAAGCATCTCTGTGCTGTAATGGTTATAGTGGACGTTAAGTCTCAAGAGAGTTGTAAAAGAGAATGGGATGGTTAAGATGCTGAAGTAGGTTTGTTCCATGTGACAGCAATAAACCAGACAGTTGCCTTGGCAGTAGCTATTTGAAGTAGCATGGAGGTGAAAGTCCCTGGAGGCAAGGTGGTTGAATGGATTGCCTCTGAGGATTATAGCAGGAATTGAAATGGAACAGAAGGTAGTGGGTGAGGTACCAAAAAGTCTTCATTTAACAAGGTGTAGAAACCCAGAGATCTGTACATGACAGTGATCAGGAAGAGCAGATGGTCAGGTACATGTTGAGGCCTTTGAAGTATGTGAGCCTTCATAGGAGGATGGTCTAAAAGCACAATGGGGAGGCATGAGAATGTCACCTCCATACACTCACCGGAGACTCCCCCAGCCCAGGGACTCATGGTATGAAAGAGTAAGAAGACTCCATTAGCAAGGCCTGATGGAGCAATGGAAAGAAGTGACCTTGGCAGAGAGAGAGTTTTCTGGAAGTCTGAGACAAGGGAGGAAGCCTGGGGTAACCCTCCCCACCCTAACCTAGCAAGGCAGCACAGTGGAGAGCAAGGAACCCTGAAGTTGAGGCCGAGCTGAACCTGGGGCTTGGGTGAGTTACCTCACCTCTGGTCTTCATGTTCTTCATATGTAAAATGGTGTTTCCACAGGAGTGTTAAAAGGATCAAATTGAAGCAGGGTGTAGGATCATTTTGGAAACCAAATCATTCCCCAGGTATGAGGGAGTTACTGTTACTATCTTCCCCACGGCCCTGTTTCTGTTAGGAGTGCTTGTTGATAGGCCACCTCAAATGGCACTGCCTCCCAGGCATCTCCACTCTCCTGTGGACATGTTGTGAGTCTGTTGGCCGGGCTGTGGTCTAAATCTCTTTAGACCCTGCAGAACCACATAAGGCTAGAAAAGGATTCTATTTTGTTGGCCCTAAAATTGTTTCTCTAAAGAATTTAGATGTCGAGTCTTATCTCATGATCCAAGATGATTGGGCATCAGTTTGTTATTCTGACCTCTTTTGGGTGTGCCTCACCTACTTCAGTCATTCTCAGACTGAGATACTCCGCATACCTCGAAGAGTAACCACTAGCTGTACCCTCTGGGTGGAGGAGGAGAACCCTGGTTTAGTCTGTCTGCAGAAATTAGAATAGGAAAAGACAGAGACAGGGTACCAGCTTGTCTCCTAGCTGTGTGACCTTGGGCAAGTCACTTCAGTTCTCGGGACCTCAGTTCCCTCATCTCTAAACTGTAGATGATACTTCCTTCAAGGGGTGTCAGCTCAAATGAGCTGTCAATGATGGGGATTCTTTTTTTGTGTGTGTGAAATGATTATCACACAGTAAGTTTAGTTAACATCCTTCAACATACATAGTTACAAATTATTTTTTCTTGTGATGTGAACTTTTGAGGTTTTTTCTCTTAACAACTTTTCAATACACAAGACATTATTGCTCACCATGCTGCACATTACACCCCCAGAACTATTAATTTTTTTATTAGTGGCCACACAGTTCTCTCAATATTCTTTCATTCTTAGATATTCTTTTTTCTCTCAGTGCCTCAGCTTCTTTGTATTCCTCTTCTTTAATTTCTATTCCATTTACATCTCTTCTACTACATCTAATCTGCTTTTTTTTTTTAACAGCTCAAGAGTGATGCTGAGAGAGCACCTCTCACATTTACTGATCACATGGTTGCTAACAACAATAGAATTCTGCATAGGGAACTCAGTACACTATCATTAATCAACTCCAAGCTTAATTCTCAACAGTCTCCAATCTTTTGGAGCATAACGAACAAGTTCCAATACAGTGAACAAGCTCCCACACGGTGAACAATGCAAGAACATAATGAACAAGTTCTCACAAGGTGAACTATGCAAAGGCAGTCATATCAGAGAAACTAATTCAGTTACTATAATCAATCAAGTCAACTATGATTATTCATATGATTTTTATACTTAAATTATAAGTGAATCCCACATTTCCCCCTTTTATGTTTTAATTGATGCAAATGCATATGCATATATTTGTGGAAGGTACCAGAATAATGATTAGCTGGGCTCGGCCTGTGACATAGCTTGTCACAGGCAATGTCTCTCTCGTCTGGAGGGGTGAGGTTCTATGCCTCACCTCAGTTGGCCCCCACGTTGCTCACCTGAGGTCCCTTGCGACTGTGCCTGTCTTAGGTTGTTCCTCCCATGAGGAATCTTACCCGTCTCTGGCTAACCAGCCATCTCCTGGGACCAAACAGGGAGATAAAATATGAAAGAGAGGACAGCCAGCAGCTGTAATTCTGGATAAAATCACAATATACATGATTATTTTCTTGCAGCAAATGCAGGTGGGGAATCAGTATATGATGTCACAAAGTTGTTTAAAAGGAATCACTTACTTCTTGAAGTTAATTCCTGAAAAGTAGCATATGCTTGTATTGCCTTTAAAAGACCATCAACTGCCTTCCGCACACGCCCTAGGAGAACAGGAATACAAACAGTATTAGACCTACAATTATAGGCCATATCCAATGAATCAAAGAAAACTAATTTAACAATCCAGGAATTTTTGAAAACTTATCAATAACATGATGAATGTTGCCTATTTGATCTTGAATAGTATGCGAAAAATCAGACAAATTAAAACAACACATACCTGGAAATTGTTCACATCCCATATGTTCTATTTTTTTTTAATCACTTATTCTTTTATTAGCTTGTCCTAAGTATTCTTTTTTTTTAATAACATTTTGGATCATTAATCTACAATTACATGTGCAATATTATGATTATTAAACTACCCCCTTCATCAAGTCCCCCCCACCAGCCCCATTACAGTCACTGTCCATCAGCGTAGTGAGATGCTGTAGAGTCACTACTTGTCTTCTCTGAGTTGTACAGCCCTCCCCATGCCCCCCCAACATTACATCTCCTAATCGTAATGCCCCTTTTTCCCTCTTATCCCTCCCTTCCCACCCATCTTCCCCAGTCCCTTTCCCTTTGGTAACTATTAGTCCGTTCTTGGGTTCTGTGAGTCTACTGCTGTTTGTTCCTTCAGTTTTTTTCTTTGTTCTTATACTCCACATATGAGTGAAATCATTTGATACTTGTCTTTTTCGGCTTGGCTTATTTCACTGAGCATATTACCCTCTAGCTCCATCCATGTTGCAAATGGTAGGATTTGTTTTCTTCTTATGGCTGAATAATATTCCATTGTGTATATGTACCACATCTTCTTTATCCATTCATCTACTGATGGACACTTAGGTTGCTTCCATTTCTTGGCTATTGTAAATAGTGCTGCGATAAACATAGGGGTGCATCTGTCTTTTTCAAACTGGGCTGCTGTATTCTTAGGGTAAATTCCTAGTAGTGGGATTCCTGGGTCAAATGGTATTTCTATTTTGAGTTTTTTGAGGAACCTCCATACTGCTTTCCACAATGGTTGAACTAATTTGCATTCCCACCAGCAGTGTAGCAGGGTTCCCTTTTCTCCACATCCTCGCCAACATTTGTTGTTGTTTGTGTTTGGGATGTTGGCCATCCTCACTGGTGTGAGGTGATATCTCATTGTGGTTTTAATCTGCATTTCTCTGATGATTAGCGATGTGGAGCATCTTTTCATGTGCCTGTTGGCCATCTGAATTTCTTCTTTAGAGAAGTGTCTATTCATGTCCTCTGCCCATTTCTTAATTGGATTATTTGCTTTTTGTTTCTTAAGTTGCATGAGTTCTTTATATATTTTGGATGTCAACCCCTTATCGGATACGTCATTTATGAATATATTCTCCCATACTGTAGGATGTCTTTTTGTTCTACTGATGGTGTCCTTTGCTGTACAGAAGCTTTTCAGCTTGATATAGTCCCACTTGTTCATTTTTGCTTTTGTTTCCCCTGCCCGGGGAGATATGTTCATGAAGAAGTCGCTCATGTTTATGTCCAAGAGATTTTTGCCTATGTTTTTTTCTAAGAGTTTTATGGTTTCATGACTTACATTCAGGTCTTTGATCCACCTTTAGTTTACCTTTGTGTATGGGTTAAACAGTAGTCCAGTTTCATTCTCTTATATGTAGCTGTCCAGTTTTTCCAGCACCAGCTGCTGAAGAGGCTGTCATCTCCCCATTGTATATCCAAGGCTCCTTTATCAAATATTAATTGAATGTATATGTTTGGGTTAATGTTTGGATTTTCTATTCTGTTCCACTGGCCTGTGGGTCTGTTTTTGTGCCAATACCAAATTGTCTTGATTACTGTGGCTTTGTATTAGAGCTTGAAGTCAGGGAGCGTAATTCCCCCTGTTTTATTCCTCCTTCTCAGGATTGTTTTGGCTATTCGGGGTCTTTTGTGGTTCCATATGAATTTTAGAATTATTTGTTCCAGTTCATTGAAGAAAGCTGTTGGTAGTTTGATAGGGATTGCATTGAATCTGTAGATTGCTTTAGGTAGTATAGCCATTTTGACAATATTTATTCTTCCTAGCCAAGAGCATGGGATGCATTTCCATTTGTTAGTGTCCTCTTTAATTTCTCTTAGGAGTGTCTTGTAGTTTTCAGAGTACAGGTCTTTCACTTCCTTCGTTAGGTTTATTCCTAGGCATTTTATTCTTTTTGATGCAATTGTGAATGGAGTTGTTTTTCTGATTTCTCTTTCTGTTAGTTCATCATTAGTGTATAGGAAAGCAACAGATTTCTGTGTTCATTTTGTATCCTGCAACTTTGCTGAATTCATATATTAGTTCTAGTAGTTTTGGAGTGGAGTCTTTAGGGTTTTTTATGTACAATATCATGTCATCTGCAAATAGGAACAATCTGATTTCTTCTTTACCAATCTGGATGCCTTGTATGTCTTTGTTTTGTCTGATTGCCATGGCTAGGACCTCCAGTACTATGTTGAATAACAGTGGAGAGAGTGGGCATCCCTGTCTTGTTCCCGATCTTAGATGAAAAGCTTTCAGCTTCTCACTGTTAAGTATGAGGTTAGCTGTGGGTTTGTCATATATGGCCTTTATGATGTTGAGGTACTTGCTGTCTATACCCATTTTGTTGAGAGTTTTAATCAGGAATGGATGCTGAATTTTGTGAAATGCTTTTTCAGCATCTATGGAGATGATCATGTGGTTTTTGTTCTTCTTTTTGTTGATGTGGTGGATGATGTTGATGGATTTTCGAATGTTGTACCATCCTTGCATCCCTGGGATGAATCCCACTTGATCATGGTGTATGATCCTCTTGATGTATTTTTGAATTCGGTTTGCTAATATTTTGTTGAGTATTTTTGCATCTACGTTCATCAGGGA
The DNA here is from genome assembly GCA_032199065.1 of Smutsia gigantea. Lineage (NCBI taxonomy): Eukaryota > Metazoa > Chordata > Mammalia > Pholidota > Manidae > Smutsia > Smutsia gigantea. Next base: position 63,490 of record JAVSCE010004051.1, on the reverse strand, counting down.
TATTGGTCTGTAATTTTCTTTTTTGGTGAGGTCTTTGCCCGGTTTTGGTATTAGAGTGATGCTGGCTTCATAGAATGAGTTTGGAAGTATTCCCTCCTCTTCTATTTTTTGGAAAACTTTAAGGAGAATCGGTGTTATTTCTTCTCTATATGTCTGGTAGAATTCAGAGGTGAATCCATCTGGTCCGGGGGTTTTGTTCTTGGGTAGTTTTTTGATTACTGATTCAATTTCATTGCTGGTGATTAGTCTGTTTAGTTTTTCTGTTTCTTGCTTGGTCAGTCTTGGAAGGTTGTATTTTTCTAAGAAGTCGTCCATTTCTTCTGTGTTTTCCAGCTTGTTAGCATATAGATTCTCATAATATTCTCTTATGATTCTTTGTATTTTTGTGGGGTCCATCGTTATTTTTCCTTTCTCATTTCTGATTCTGTTTATGTGTGTAGATTCTTTTTCTCTTAACGAGTCTGGCTAGGGGTTTATCTATTTTTGTTTATTTTTTCAAAGAACCACCTCTTGGTTTCATTGATTTTTTTCTATTGTTTTATTCTTCTCAATTTTATTTATTTCTTCTCTGATCTTTATTATGTCCCTCCTTCTGGTGACTTTGGGCCTCATTTGTTCTTCTTTTTCCAATTTCAGTAATTGTGTCTTTGGACTATTCATTTGGGAATGTTCTTCCTTCTTTAAATAGGCCTGGATTGCAATATACTTTCCTCTTAGAACTGCCTTTGCTGCATCCCATAGAAGTTGTGGCTTTGTGTTGTTGCTGTCATTAGTCTCCATAAATTCTTTCATTTCTGTTTTGATTTGGTCGTTAACCCATTGATTAGTTAGGAGAATGTTGTTAAGTCTCCATGTATTTGTGAGCTTTTTTGATTTCTTTCTAAAATTTATTTCTAGTTTTATACCTTTGTGATCTGAGAAGTTGGTTGGTAGAATTTCAATATTTTTGAAATTACTGAGGTTCTTTTTGTGGCCTAGTATGTGGTCTATTCTGGAAAATGTTCCATGTGCACTTGAGAAGAATGTGTATCCTGCTGCTTTTGGGTGTAGAGTTCTGTAGATGTCTGTTAGGTCCATCTGTTCTAGTGTGTTGTTCAGTGCCTCTGTGTCTTTACTTATTCTTTGTCTGGTTGATCTGTCCTTTGGAGTGAGTGGTGTGTTGAAGTCTCCTAAAATGAATGCATTGCTGTCTATTTCCTCCTTTAATTCTGTTAGTATTTGTTTCACATATGCTGGCGCTCCTGTGTTGGGTGCATATATATTTATAATGGTTATATCTTCTTGTTGGACTGACCCGTTTGTCATTATGTAATGCCCTTCTTTATCTCTTGCTACTTTCTTCGTTTTGAAGTCTGTTTTGTCTGATACAAGTACTGCAACACCTGGTTTTTTCTCCTTGTTGTTTGCATGAAATGTCTTTTTCCATCCCTTCACTTTTTGCCTGTGTATGTCTGTGGGTTTAAAGTGTGTCTCTTGAAGGCAGCATATAGATGGGTCTTGTTTTTTTATCCATTCAGTGACTCTATGTCTTTTGACTGGTGCATTCAGTCCATTTACATTTAGGGTGATTATGGATAGATATGTACTTATTGGCATTGCAGGCTTCAGATTCGTGGTTACCAAAGGTTCAAGGTTAACTTCCCTACTATCTAAAAGTCTATCAACTAACTTAATATGCTATTACAAACACAATGTAAAGGTTCTTTGTTTGTTTGTTTCCTCCTTTTTCTTTCTATTCCATTCTTTATATATTAGGTATCATATTCTGTACTGTTTGTCTATCCCTTGATTGACTTTGGGAATAGTTAATTTAATTTTGCATTTTCTTAGTAATTAGCTGTTCTATTTTCTTTACTGTGGTTTTATTACCTCTGGTGACAGCTATTAATCTGTAGGAACACTTCCATCTATAGCAGTCCCTCCAAAATACACTGTAGAGATGGTTTGTGGGAGGCAAATTCTCTCAGCTTTTGCTTATCTGGGAATTATTTAATCCCTCCTTCAAATTTAAATGATAATCTTGCCGGATAAAGTAATCTTGGTTCAAGGCCCTTCTGCTTCATTGCATTAAATACATCATGCCACTCCCTTCTGGCCTGTAAGGTTTCTGCTGAGAAGTCTGATGATAGCCTGGTGGGTTTTCCTTTGTATGTGATCCTTTTTCTCTCTCTGGCTGCTTTTAATAGTCTGTCCTTATCCTTGATCTTTGCCATTTTAATTACTATATGTCTTGCTGCTGTCTTCCTTGGGTCCCTTGTGTTGGGAGATCTGCGCACCACCATGGCCTGAGAGACTGTCTCCTTCCCCAGATTGGGGAAGTTTTCAGCAATCACCTCCTCAAAGACGCTTTCTATCCCTTTTTCTCTCGCTTCTTCCTCTGGTACCCCTATAATGCGAATATTGTTCCGTTTGGATTGGTCACACAGTTCTCTCAATATTCTTTCATTCTTGGAGATCGTTTTTTCTCTCTGTGCCTCCGCTTCTTTGTATTCCTCTTCTCTAGTTTCTATTTCATTTATTGTCTCCTCCACCGTAGCCAATCTGCTTTTAATACCATCCATTGTGTTCTTCAATGATTGGATCTCTGACCAGAATTCATTTCTGAGTTCTTGAATATCTTTCCGTACCTCCATGAGCATGTTAATGATTTTTATTTTGAGCTCCCTTTCAGGGAGAGTCATGAGGGCCATATCATTTAAATCTTTCTCAGGAGTTGTGTTCATGATTTTATTCTGGACCAGGTTCCTTTGGCGTTTCATATTTGTGTGTGGTGCCCTCTAGTGTCCAGAAGCTCTACTCTCCGGAGCTGCTCAGCCCCTGAAGCAATGCGGGGATTGTAGGGGAGTGGTGTTGGTGCCTCCGGGGAGGGAAGGGCTGTTTGCTGGTTCCTGGCTGCTATGCCTGTCTCCACTGCCTGAACCAGTGGGCTGAGCACACAGGTATAAGCCTCTGTGCTTTGCATTTTTAGTTGCTATAGACAGATCTTCCCTCTGGCTGGCCTAACACCAGGGAAGGATTTCCTGGTTTGCAAGCCCAGTGGGGCTGGCCAGAAGAAAGGTGCACAAGTCTGCCTGTCACAGAAGGGGTTCTTGGAGCTGTGTAGGCAGCCAGGGAGCTGGAGCACCTGAAGATTGTGAAAGCTCCCAACCTGGTGGGCAGAGTGCACCCAGACAATTTTGTCTGCCTGTCCTTTCTCCTGAGCAGTAAGCTCTGTGCAATCCTTGCCCCTTTAGCAGCTCTCTTGCTAAGGGCTTCTTTGTTAGGAAGTCTCTCAGACTGCCCGCCTTTCTTTTGTCCCCGAGCAGCTGGGTATGGATCCCTGCTTTCACAAGCAGCTGGATTCTTAGTCTCTCCAGGAATTTTGCCTGTCTTAGCTTTCAAACCCCCTAATTACAAGAGTATCATGCAAGCACCGTGAAATGTAGGTTTGTGCTCCCAGAGCAGATCCCCAGAGTTAGGTATTCAGCAGTCCCACATCTCCACTCCCTCCCTGCTCCGTTCCTGTTCCTCCTGCCGGTGAGCTGGGGTGGGGGAAGGGCTTGGATCCCGCAGGACCACAGCTTTAGTACGTTACCCTTTTCTGTGAGGGCTGCTCTTGTCTCCAGGTGTATGCAGTTTGTTGCTGTCCTCTTTCCCGTTGCTCTTTCAAGAGTAGTTGAAGTAGCTTTATTTTCATATTATATGAGGTTTTAGGAGGAAGCCTCTGTCTCACCTCTCACGCCGCCATCCTTAATCCAATTGATGGGGATTCTTTATAATGTTTGTATATCAGACTGCTCATACTCACAACTGTCACCTAGTGCAGGCTGCAGTCTACTCTTTCCTGCAAAGTCGTAGTAGCTTTCTTGTTAGCAAGCCTCCTGGTCACCTTTGCTTCTGTCCTTTCCCCCGAAGTCTGTTATGAACACAGACTCTGAGAGTGATCCTGTAGTTGTTAATTGGCTCTTATCAGTCCTCTGCTCAAAACTGACCTTCATTACTCAGAGAAGCCAGTGGTTTTTCAGTGGCATACAAGGTCATCTGTTAACACCACCACTCTCCCCACCCTATCACATACATACCTCTCCATGTTATTTCCCACCACTATCTCCTTACTCTGTTGCAGCATGCTGGCCTCACTGCTAAACCACAAATATGCCAATCAAGGTCCTTGCTGAAATGTGATCATATCAGAGATGTCTCACCTAACCACCATATTAATTAGTAACTTACTGCTCCCTGCCTTCAAGGAGTATATATTCTAACAGGAGTAGGCTGACAAACACATAAATATATCTATTATTTACATGCCTAATTTCTATTGTACATGTGAATATATACAAGTATTTATATGTATAATATCATTGTGTGTATGGGTGATTCCCATCACAATCTAGGTAGAGGAATTAGCTAAGATGGTCCACTGAAGGACACATTGGTGCATATTTCTGCTCTCCTTAATTTCTGCAGTTAGTCTCTGTCTTGGCATCACAGTGGACTTTTAAGGCAGGGAGAAGTGGCTGGCTTAGAGTCCTGTCCAACTTCCTGTTTATTAACACGTCTAAACAGCCATCAGAATTTCTACAGCTCTAATCACCCCTGCTTGCTCCAACACATTTATCTCCTTGACTGAGAGAAGTGTGAGAGATAATAAGTTTGACAGATAATATGCTAGAGTCCCTTCCCTGGGAGCAGAGGCTGGGCCACACAAATTGTGCTTCCACTTTTAGAGCTGGGTGGGAGCCTGAAGGAAGGAAAATGGGAGGAGATTTTTTAGCCTTTGCAAGAGTAGGCCTGTCTGTTTTCACAGGTGTGCTTCAGTCCTGCCACTTAGTTTGTGTGACTGGGCATCTCTTGGGTGATGACGATACAGACACAAGCAAAGCAAGGTCCCTGCCTCAAGACAGACACAGGTCTGGTCAGAGAGACAAAAAAAAAAAAAATACACAAGTAACTATTATATAAGATGATTCATTCATTTAACAAACATGTTTGAACATCTAAGGCAGACCAGGCACTTTATGTGTTGGATCCTGTAAAAGGAAAACACTCTCCTCTCCTCCTCCTCCTGTGTGTCTCCCCCACTCTCAACACTCTATTCAATACTACTTCTCTTCTGACACCAAACACATGGGTTCCCCACACACCAAGCAATTCTATAGCACCAGCTGGGTGTCCTACAGTTCAGCTCAATTCTAAACACTATCTACCTGGAGATCCCATAGAGTAAGGGTACAGTCGCTGAAGGTGCCACCCCAACATACACTTCAGATCCCAGTCAGAGGTCCAGAGTGTTACCTGTGCTTCTGACTGGCTATAAATTGGAGGTACCATAATCCCTTCCTTGGATTAAATTAATTTGTTAGAGTGGATCACAGAACTCTGGAAAACTATTTACTTACTCAATTACCAGATTTTTATAAAAGGATATAGTTCAAAACAGCCAGATGGAAGAGATATATAGGAGAAGGTGTCCATGCCCTCTGGATGCACCACTCTCCCAGCACCTCCCTGTGTTCTCCAGAAGCTCTCCAACCCTGTTATTTTGGTTTTTTATTGAGGCTTCATTACATAGGCATCGTTGATCAAATCACTGGCCATTGGGGATTGAACTCAGTTTCTAATCCCCTTCCCATCCCTGGAGGTTAGGGTTGGGCCTGCATGTTCCAAACTACTAATCACTTAGTTGGTTCCCCTGGCGACCAGCCCCCTTACATAGAGGCTTTTCAAAAGTCACCTCACAGATATACTCAGGTGTGGCTGAAAGGGGCTTATGTATAACACAAGACATTTTTGTTGCTCTCACCACTTAGGAAATTCCAAGGATTAGGAGCTCTGCGCCAAAGAATGGGGATAAAAACCAAATTATAAATCATAGTACCACAAAGACATAGCAGGGAACAAAATAGAAGACAGATAATAAACAAATACATGATACTATTTTAAGTAGTGATATGTGCTGGAGGAAAAAAAAACGAGTAATTGGATTGAGAGCAACTCTATGGGGAATGGAGTACTTCTACTAGGAGATCAGGGAAGACACTTTTAAGAAATCAATATTGGAGATGATAACCAAATGTTGAGAAGGAATTAGGTATGCAAAGATCTGAAAAAAGAACATTCCAGAAGGAGGAAATTGCAGGTCAGAGAACAAAAGCATAACTTACTCAAGAAACAGAAAGCAAGCTAGTGTGTCTGCAACATGGCCAGTAAAAAGGTGGTGGGGGGAAATGTGGTCAAAGGTAGAAAGGGCCAGATGATAAAGTACCTTCCAGACCATGATAAGGAGTTTAGATTTCACTTCATGTGCAATGTGAGGCCATAACATGGAGTTTTTAGGGAAGACTGATATGATCCAATTACTTTTTAAAGGTTGCTTTGACTGCATTACTGAGAATAGATACTTAGGGTGGTGTGATGGGGGCGAAGGTGTAGAGACTGAGCTGTAACTAAGAAATGCATAAAATGCTTTGTGAGACCAATTATCTCAGGATTAGACCAGAATAGTTTTCATAAAGGAGCTGGTCCTTTAAGCCAACTAAGAGTTAGCCAACTTCATTTACTTTGCCAACTTTGTTTTCTGGAGTTTCAAGGAAAGGAGAAATTGAAAGGAAAGAATGGGGCACGTTCCAAGCAGAGAGGCTGATATGGGGCAGATTCCAGGCAGGGATGATCAAAATACAGAGAACACAAATCCCACAGAGGAAATAGGAGTTGCTGTATTTGAGCCAAAATTGAGATAAAGCTCTAGGCAGATCACTAAGCTAACATTGAGATTCCTGGCAGCCAGGAAAATGTGTTTGCTGCCTCCATGTGTTAGGCTACAGCAAGGTCAGCTGTTCTCCAGGCCTTGCAAGAGGCACTGGGTATTATCCACCACTTTTTTTCTCTCTAGGCCCCAAGGATTTGGCTCTAATCTGCTCATCTCCCTAGATCTCTCTAGAAATGGTTCCCAGGGCCAAGGCAATAGCAACCTTACTCACCAGCCCCCACTGAACCCAAAGGATCCCCTTATCCAATGTTATCCTTGACTCAGGTCCAGTTTGAATCACCTCAATGTAAAATTCCTTCTGACCATTTCCAAAATCAGATTAACCCTTAAAGAACAAAAATTTGACTTAAAAAGAGTCTCAGGCCCTTTGTGGAAAAGCCCTCCCCACCCTGGCTCCCTCTGACTCTGCTCCACTCTGATGCTGCTATGAGCCTTACCCACAGGGCCTTTGGGACATGCCCAGGAGAGTGGTGGGGAGTCACAAACCAGTCCCCATCATTACGGCAGGTGCCCTCCTGTCCTGCAGGGTCAGACCGATACCTGGAAAGCCGGGATGCCTCTCGACTGAGTGGCCGAGACCCCTCCTCATGGACAGTCGAGGACGTGATGCAGTTTGTCCGGGAGGCTGATCCTCAGCTTGGACCCCATGCTGACCTCTTCCGCAAACACGTAGGTGCCCCTACCTGACCTCTCCTATGTCCACTGGGAGTCTTGCTTCTGTAGACTCTGAAGGGCATTGAGCTCCATGTTTGTTTCAAGTTCCCCGAAACCGAGCAAGAGATGCCATACAAATGTAGAAACAGAATCTTGGGTCTCAAAGAACCCTTACTAGGCACTGAGTCCAGCTCACTCTTCAGTGCAGGATCTGATTCAACCATATTCCTATTGGGGGTGTGGCCTGTGGGTTCAGTCCTTTCCTAGAACAGGACCCCACCATCCTGGAGCACTTACTCTCCCACCTGCCTGCCTTGGTCTGAGAATCAGGGGCCTCAGCCCCCAAGTTAAAGAGTGCCAGCCTCACCAGTCCTCCATCTTTCACTTGGCCCTCTATGAGCCTCTAGCATCTCTTCAAGTGACCGTTTGGCTCTATGGCTAGGGACTGCCCTTAATCCCCCTGCAGTGACCACACTCCTGATTTGGGGTGCAGACCAGCATCACTGTAGCCCCCACGGCTTGGTGCTGTTCAGCCCTTTGGGCACTCAGAACACATAGGCTGCCTCTCACTGATAGGTCAGATCTTTCATGCCAGGTGGGTCTGAAGGGTACTCTTAAGGGGTGCCTGAAGGTCTCGTAGCTGCTCCGCAAGTGCCTGCTTTCTGCCTAGCTCACACAGAGGGATCCTGATGCTCAGGAGGGAAGATGACTCATAGAATAACAGTTGAGGGTCAATATGAAAAGAGTCTGTGATGAGTGAAAAATACATGACGGGGGAGGCTTCCTGGAAGAGATGATGCTGAGCTGCATCTTGGGTTTGAGAGAAAGAAAATTAGTGTAAACATGAAGAACTTGGCCTGGTAGGTTCAGAAGTAAATGTTTGCTGGGAGAGTTAATTGGAGACAGAAGGTGGAGAAAACAGGTGGGCTTTAGTATCACAGCAGGTTCACTGGACTCCATGTGGCTGGCACTTCCCTGGGTGGCCTTGAATGAGAGCCTGGGGTGGTCAGACCAACCAGGCTTCTGATAGCACCTCCCTCCATACCACCAGGAGATTGACGGCAAGGCCCTGCTCCTGCTGCGCAGTGACATGATGATGAAGTACATGGGTCTGAAGCTGGGGCCCGCACTCAAGCTCTGCTACCACATTGACCGACTGAAGCAGGGCAAGTTCTGAACAGGGAGACACCTCAGCCTCGACAACTGAGGGTCAGACAGATGGGGGCGGCATTCTCTCCCAGGAAAGAGGGCCATCAGCCTGCTCCCAAATGCCTCAGGACTCCAGGAGGCTGTGTGGAGCCGCCAATACTACCCCCTCCTGCCATGATATGTCCTTCCATGAAGGATGCAGAGGGAGAGTGTGGGGACCAGGGCTGGCGCTGCTCTTCCCCTCAGCCCTGCCTCAACTCAGAGGTCCCCCTGTATTTATTTCTCAAGCCTGGCCAGCTCTCACCAGGAGTTCAGACTAAACACCTTCCAAGTGATGGAAGAAGGGGCTGACCCCTGCAGCCTCAGATGATGGGGCCCTGAGTGATACTCATGCCCACTCCCTTCACCACCTGCTGGGCCTGGTGTGCGCCCCATTCCCCACAGCTCTGCCTTCTTCTCACAGGATCCCCAGACTCCAAACTCATGGTGCAAACCTCTACCTTTTTTAAAAAAAGATCTTACTGTTAATTTATTTTTTCTGGCACTTCGGCAAGCCTTCCAGTTCATACTCCAGTTCTCCCTCCAGACACTGGGTTTCAGGAGGAGAGTGACTGCCCTGCCCTGGTCCCAGAGAGATGCGGTCCCTTGTCAGAGGACATTACACCAGGGCCAACTTTCTCTTTAGAATGGACAGACCCACAAAGCCATGACCACATCTCTCACCATGAGGAGAGGAGCCCCATCACCTTCCACTCTGCTCCTGCACTGGGCCCTTTGCAGCTCCAGGCCTCACCAGTAGGAACAGGAGTCCCCTGCCCCATAACGTCCCCCACCATAGCACCTTGCCCTGGCCAGAACTGCTGCAGAAGGTTAGGCCCAATGATTTCAGGCCAAGAAGGCCCTATGGTGGGTAGAAGGAAAGGGTCTCCAAGCTAGAGCTTGGTTGCACCCACTCCACTGTCCTTATGCTTCCTTTGTAAGCAAGTCAGCTGCACAGCTGCCCCTGCTGCCATCTGGACTTATTTTATGTTAATTTGTTTATAAATAAAAAACAATATAAATGCCAGTGTCTTTTTAACCAGTCAGTAGACAAATCACTATGCCTCCAATAGGCAGGTCACCCCCCTCTCTTGGTAAAATGAGGAGTTTAGACAAGATGGTGCCTAAGAGTTCTTCTCCTTCCAGCAATCCCTAAGGTGCAGGATGCCCCCTGAGGCCCAGTTTTGTGTATTCCCCCAGAAGGCAGTGTGAGAGTCTGTTCTCTGCCCTCAGGGGTTTCGTCTGGTGCAGCTAGCAGTGTTTGCAGCAGCCACGCAGCCCAAGCAAGCTCAGGATCAGCATCAGCAGCTCCAGAGAGCCCCAGTGGCTGGGTTCATCCTCTTTGTGGGGTGAGGAGAAATGCAGGGTAGCCCAGCCTGCGTGGTACCCCTTGCACAGACCAGGAGCCAGATACACCAGTCCAGGGCCATGTGGCCACACATCCCCATTTATAATGGTGTTGCAGGAGGTGTAGGGGGCAGTGGTGTAGTGAAGAACACCCAATAATAGCTAACAGTTCGATGTCACTCTGTGCCCCACAAAAGTGCTCCACATGAATTAGAATTAACTCATTTCATCTCAGCAAACCCATTTTATAGATGAGGAAACCTAATGTCATCACATTGCCAGGAAGTACTGAAGTACTTGTTTGAACTCAAGTAATCTCACGCCAAGGCCAAGGCCAAGGTTTCAGCCAGTCCAGCTATTTTCTGAGGTGCTTTGGGTGGGTCACTTCCCTTCTTTGGGCCCATCTGGCTATGAGGGTTTTAGATGAGGGAGCTTCTGAGGGCCCTACCACCTTTTACCAGTGACTGGTTCTGACATGGTATTAACTTACAATGTCTTTTCCACTGTGAGGTTATGGCCACCATCCCATGAAGCAGTCAAGATCAGGGCTGCTGAGCCAGAATAGACCCCTGTTTTCCACAGACTCCTAGACATTGGGATTTGGTAGGCTGGGCTGTTTACTCAGGGTGCTACCAAAGAGGACCTTACTGAACACTGACGATGAACTTCAGGGTGTGACCTTTACCCAAGAGACACAGGGTCTAAAGGCAACACCAGCATATGTAGGCAGGCCAGACATACTGCAAGGCTGGGCCTTGTGGAGCAAAGCGCACCCACCCTACCTTACTCCCCTGTCACCAGGAGCAGGCAGCTGACCAGTGAACATTTACTGAGAGCTTCTTGTGCTAAGTTGTTCATGTACATTATCTCATTTAAACCTCACTACACCCCTCTAGGATAAATACCATGTGCCCCCATTTCATAGGTTGGGAAACTAAAGCTCAGAGAAGTTACTTGCACCAAACTCCATAGCTAATAAGGGGCACAGTACCTGATACTTACTGCCTGCAGCATCCACCACAGGGCCTTGGTCTTAGGTCCTCCGGACACTCAGACTCAGGACTCCTCAGCTGTGCTGGGCAGGGCCTTCCCCTTGAAGACCAGCAGACCAGAAACAGCCTCCAGCAGGTCAGCATGAAACAGCCCTCTCCTCGGAGTAGTCCTGGAGCCCACAGTTATCCAGACTGTTCTTTGTTGCCCAGGTGATAGCTCAGGAGTAAGGGGATAAGACATAGCAGGGAGAAGTGGGATCCACCTTGGCGTGGAAGCATCATGCCCCATGACTCCCTAGTTCCATAGCTTTCAGGGCCCCTGCAAGGGGCATGTCCAATTGAGTCACTACACTAAGGATACCCAAAGCTATGGCTTTTTAGTAGATGCTTATAGTTCACACACAGAATTCCTAGTCCAGATAATTTATAATTGGGGTCATTTTTACCATAAGGAAAATGTTGCCTTGAAACAGTTGACATTCCATTTGTATCTGGCTTCCAAGGGAACAGAACTAGAAAGGTAACCAAATGTCAGATTCTGCAGGAGCAGTGGGATTTGTTAGCCCTTCACTCTGGGTCAGAACTGAATGTTATTTAAGGAAACAAACAAAAACTTTTAAAATCGTTTCACAAAGCCAAGCTGCCTAATAGTAAGTCACCCAAAGAAGCTGAAGGCCACACACACATGCTGATGCAGGTGAGAGCACTCCACGGACCCCACAGAGTGGGAAGGGGAATGGGAAAGTGGGACTGGAGGACAGAGGCCTCCTGGCACCAGCTCAACAGGCCCACCCCCAATCCATGACAAGGACAGGACATTGACTCCAGTGCCGAGGAACATCAGGAAGAAAAAGTCCAGGTACTTCAGGAGATACCAGAAGAGCCCAGGTTCCCCTTAGGGCTGAATCCCTCAAGAACCCTCTGCCCCTTCCGCACCTGCACTCCGGCCATGTGCCTGCGGCTGCTCCACTCTGTCTCCATTGCCTGGCCATTAGTCCTGAGCAGGAGAGTCCATAGCACTCCTCGTTGGCATCTGAGCTCTTTCTCTGGGCTGCGGCACTGGTGGGCCAAGTGGTCACACTGTTTCTGCCCTCACACCAGCTGCCACCATCCCTCCTCAGAGCCAGAAGGTGATTCATCTTTCCTCCCTGCAGCCAAAACTAAAAACTTGGAGATCCTCTGGCCTAGGAGAGTCCACGCTCCTCACGCTGATACTCACCCCAGGTCACCCCATGCCATCAGGGAAGCTGGAAACCTCCCACTTAAGGGACCGTCACAGGCAAGCATCAGAACCACGTATTTGTGCCTAGTCTGCAACACCAAGGCCGCTGCAGAAGTTTCCAGGGGCCAGCAGTTGACAGGGGCCTAAGATACCTGCAGGGGCTGACATTCCAGGGGTGGGCCCAGGACAGGCTAGAGAGCCATGGGGCCCAGAGGGCAGAGGCTCTGTCCGCACCACTCCTCCCGAGTTCCAGACTTTGCTCTTCTGACATCCTGTCCTCCCCATATAATGGCTGAACTTAGACCTGCCCCTGCCCTGCCCCTCTACCCCTCAGCTGGCCTCCCTGGGCAACTAGTGCAAATACACCTGTGGTTTCAGGGATGGGGATCGTGTGGGCTACCACTCTCCAGAAAACATGAGAAGAGCCACATCCACAGCCCCCTTTGCCCACCTCTCGAATTAAATTCAAGAATTTTTTTTTCTCCCCTGCCAATTGGGGTTTGTCAGTGTTCACAGACATCCAGACAACACTGAACTCATATCTGCTACTACCCGAGTTGCCCATGAAGTACCATCAATACTGGCAGAAAGCCTGAGATGCTATAAATAACCCAATTATATTGTAATGCATTTTGGTATTTAAAATGTTATTTTGTAAATGTATTTAGTGCTTACAATCAAAGACAATTTTTACCCCCCCCAAAAAGAAGTGGAACTAATGTTCAGCTCACAAGATCGTTGGAGATCCAAGGAAATATGTAATACAGTGCTTTAAAGAGATTTCCAGTAAGAGTGGGGAAAGTTTGGGCACTCAAATCAGTTTGGACAATTTCATGCAGGAAGTTGCCTGATAGCGAGGCTTCCGGAGACGTATGTAATGTTCTCTGGTCATGTTCACATGCTTCATCTGCCAGGACGCCTATCCTGGCCGGCTATTCCTGCACAATTCAACCTGCCTTGAGTTAACTATCAACACGTGACTCGAGTTAACCATCTAAAACAGCCACGGCCCCAGCTATACAGTTGCTGTGAGAGCAGCTCCTGATGACAGAGTCTAGAAAGGCTTCAAGGAGAAGAGGGGGAAGCATGGAGAGCTTAGAGCTGTCTTTCTATAACTCAGAGCTGGGGATGCAGAGATGGGTCCAATCTGCCTGGGAAGGTGGGGGAGACAGGTCTCCCCAAAGCCTTGCTCTGCTACCACTTGGGGCCCTTCCCCCACACCATAGCCAAGCTCTCCTGCCAAGCGTCTGCCTCAGTCCCTAAGGAATCAAAAATTGATTAACCTCTTCAGAATGGCTGCTTAGATGAGGAAGGCTACCTCCTCAACGCTGTCAGCTTCCCCAGCCTGAAGCCTCTGCCTTTGTATTCCACCCTCCCTCCCAGGGATCAGGACTTTGAGAAGCTGTATGGGAAAGTGCTACCTACCTCTGCATAATTAAAAGAATTTATCAAATCAGGAGCTTTGACAAATCACCCACATTTTGGTCCCTGTCAAACAGCAGGTGACAGGCCTGTCCTAAAAGAGCTGGCAATGCCTGACCTACTTTTCAAGGCTCTTCTAGACAGCAGCCTCCATCTCTGGCATAGAAAAGGGCCTGGTGTCAGGAGGAGCCCTGGGACCTACTGCATTCTATCCATCGTGGGAGTAGCCGGGCCCTGTCAGTGCTCAGTGGAGCCTGGGATTGGTGACTAAAGGGAGAAGATGGGGACTTGTGGCACCAGAGGACCGGCATGGGCACTGAGGTCTGGAGAGATGTTACAGAGGAAGGAAATATGTCTTAAGACTCTGGGAGCTGCCCAGAGGGAGTCCCAGGGCCAGTGCCTAGTGTATTTGGCAGGGGTAGGGGTTGCAGGGACTGCGGGGGGAGTTTACCTGATTGACTCCCAACCCTGCCTGCCTGAGGCTGGCGATTAGGAAGGCATTGTTGACTCTGGTGGCATCACAGAGGTAGTTCCATAGGCCCCACCCACTCCCTACAAGCTGTGGTTCCTGCTGCCCAGTGCCAAGCCCCCAGGTGCCCTCTGGGAGCTGCTGGCCAGAGGTCAGGTGGCTGTGGGAGCTGAGCGCTGGCACCTCCCACACTCCCCCAGGAACCATCGGGATATGAGGGTCATAGGCTTCCCTTTTCTTCCTATTCCTACTTACCCTGAATGCCCCCACTCAAGCTGTGTAGGCCCCCCGGGCCCTGACTGCCTCAAGGATCCAATCTGAAAAGATGCAGGCAGTGGTAGCTGCCACACAGACCAGAGACTGGAGGTGTGGGGGTGAGGGGAGGGGCTGCTGTGTGTGCAGCTGTGCAAAGCTCGGAGGGAGGCCCCAGGTCTGCCCCTTGTTCGGCCCCTCCTCCCTTCTCTCTGGACCAAAACCAAAGGATTCTGTCTCTTGGTTACCAAGAGTTCGTAAGAAGGGCCACAAGCCTCCTCAAATTATGTGTATATGTGCAAAGGCCGTTTTGGGGGGAAGGGCCAAAGCTTTCATCAGTGTGCCCAAGGTTTAACAGCCTCTCTGTGAATCGCTGTGTTTTGTAGGCTGTGCTGGGCTCATGCATGCTCAGACAGGCGAGGAGAAGGAGCAAGCAGGCCACAGCCAGTCCTCCGAGCCCTGCGTTAAGGCTGCTTCTCCGAAGACCCTTTGAAAAGGTTTCTCTGGTGGACAGGAAATCCTGAGGGCACGTAGGAGGCCCTGAGCCTGTGGCTTGGAGAGGAAAGACAGGGCCCTGGGGGCCAATGAAAGCATCTGGGGGCCCTCAGAGGCCTGAGTTCTGGTCCCTCTCTGGACATATCCCCTCAGTGTTCCCTTCTGTGGAATGGGGCAGACCCACATGCTCTGCCTCTGGCTCAGCCCTGTTTGACTCTTCTCTTTCCTGTCCTAGGCCTTGGGTGGGTGGCAGGCTCCCTCCTGCTGGCCCTCTGCCCTCCCTCTCTCTCTCTCTGGTCCTGCCCAGCCCCTCCCTGCCAATCTGTGAGACTCCCAGGAGCCTTGGCACCCACTGAGTCCCCTGGGAGGCCCTGGGCCAAGCTGAGCCCAGGGCCCTGTGAGAAGCCAGCAGTGAGGAATCTCAAAAGCCCTTCTGAGGGAGACCCCTCCAGAGACCCCCATGAAGAGATCACCACAAACCCAGGTGCAGGAGCCCCTCATGGAGCCCCCAAGCAAGCAAGCCCTGCAGGAGTTCCCCGGCGAAGAGTCCCTACCCGAGGATTCAGGCCTCGAGGCAGCTCCAAGCACACACATTCTCTACGTGGGCCACCTGAACCCCCAGTTCTCCGTGCCCGTGCTCACCTGCCTGCTGCGGGACGCCCTGGAGCAGCTGGAGCTGCCGGTGGCACGGGAGCACATCAAGGTGGTGAGGCGGCCCCGGAAAGCCTATGCACTGGTGCGAGTGGCCACCCGCAAGGACACCTTGGCGTCCCTCCCCTGGCGCCTGCAAGCAGCGTTGGAGGAGCACCAGATCCCCAAGGAGCTGGTAGCCCGTGGGCAGGAGCTGGTGTTGGGTGAGGGCCGGGGCCCCTCAAAGTGGAGAGAGGTGAGTGAGGCTTTCCCAGAGCCACCAGGCTGGAGAGGCCCAGAGCCCTCACACAGGGCCGCGGCGGGGGTGGGGGGCGGTTGTCTGCAGTGTACTCCAGTGACATGGCCTGCCAGCTTGCTCCCAGAGAGACACTGACCCTTACAGTGTGCCTGCAGCCTGGAAGCATGTGAAGGCAGGCCAACAAGTGGGACTCCTCCCAGGGTCTTTCCACATTCCAGCAGGTTATTCAGGGGTCCCCATTTTCACCTTGGCCCACCTCATTCATTCAGTTGACCAACACCAATGGCTGCTCTGTGCCAGGCCGTAAAGCAGAGAGCAAAGGCTCAGCCCTGCCCTCAGGGAGCCCAGTGCCTCTGAGCAGAGCAGACACAGTCAGATACAAAGCTGCAAGGCAGCTGCCTAGAGCTATCAGGGCATCCAGGAGAGTCCTCACTGCTCCCTGGGTGGTCACAAATTCGAAGGGGAAGTGAAACCCAGGTTGGACCTAGAGAGTGAGACAGGTACTCAGGGGAAAGACATTCCGTGCAGAGAGACTGGCCCATACAGAGGAACAGTGGTGAGGGGCAGTGTTGTGTTTGCAGAAAAGCAAGCCATGTGGTGTCCCTGGAGCTCAGGATGATGGTTGCGGGCAAACTAAAGAAGAAAGCTAGGCCAGGCCATCAGGGCTATGAGACCAAGGCAGAGCAGGGCCTTTATGGGGGACAGGAAGGAGCAGTCAACTCCCTGAGGTCACTCCGTGGACAGATGATCTCAGTTTTTCCTTTGAGGTGAAAACTCTGTGGTGTTTAAATCATTGCAGAACTAAACAGCTCTGTGACTTAAATTTCAAGACCAGAGCCTGATTTCATGTTGGTATGACAGTTTTCTATGTTTCTGATAAATTTGTCTTCTCTGGGAGCAGCAGGGCTGGTAGGAATGTGCCCTTCATCACCGTGCCCCAGCCTGCACTGGGCTCGCAGCCCTGGAGGCCACTTCTAGAGACGGCAGGGCAGCAGAGAGCCAGGGAAGGCAGTGGAGAACCCAGTAAAGGCGGAGTGACAATCTGACTTGCATCGAGGGCCAGGGAGGAGGATGGGTGGGACGGGGAGAGCCTGGAGGCAGGGAATCAGTGATGAGGCCTACTAGGAGGGTGGCCATGAGCACACTCATGGGCGGAGCCCTTGGACAAAGCAGAAACCATGGAAGGGGACTCAGGAAAGTTGAGATTCAGGCCTAGGGTCAATGATCAGTGGTTCAGAAAGTGATAGTCAAGGGTTTCAGGGAGATTAGAAAGTGGGTGGGGTCTCTAGGAGCCTCTCAATTCAGAGACCTGAAACTTTGTCCCAGAAACCTCAGGGCACCGAGTTATTTCCTGAAATGATGCAGGTTTGGGCCACAGAGGCCTTTCTGTGGCCCAAACCAGAAGAGATCAGCCCAAAGGTATCCCAGCTCCTAACCCAGAAAGGAGGGTCCTTCTTTCCTACCTGCATCCCACAGCCCACCTGGGAAGATGGCAGTCCAGCAGTGAAGGGCAATGGCAGGTTTGAACCCTTGACCCAGCACTGTCCTGCACTGGCTGCAGGGTGGTGGGCCAAATTAGACTCTTTGGCCTGAGAAGACATCAGGATGCCGAGCAGGCTGGGCCCCAGGTGGGTAGAGGTGGGGGTTCTGGTGGCATGTAGCTTCATTGCCAAGGTCATTGGGCTTCTGACTCTTGCCCCTCACCCTGGCAGGAGGACAGTGGCCCAAGCCCTGGCCCCAGCCCAGGCTCCCGGCTCCCACCAGGTGGGCTCACTGATGCCTCCCCAAACCGGGCCCTGGCACCACGGCAAAGGAGCTCCCAGGGCCAGCCCAGTGGCACACGCTCGGACAGTGCCATCGTGCGCCGGGAGATCCTGGGCCAGGAGCAGCTCTTCCAGGGAGCCTTCCTGGGAAGCGAGACGCGCAACGTGGAGTTCAAGCGGGGCAGCGGCGAGTACCTGAGCCTGGCCTTCAAGCACCACTCGCGGCGCTATGTGTGTGCCTTCCTCAACAGCGAGGGCGGCAGCCTGTCCGTGGGTGTCGAGGACAGCGGCCTGGTGCAGGGCATCCGCTGCGGCCACCATGACGAGGACCGCGTGCGCCTGCTGGTGGGTTCCACCCTGCAGGATCTCAAGCCCCAGGTCTTCCCTGATGCCTACACGCTCACCTTCATCCCCGTGGTCAGTCCCACTGCCTCCAGCACCCCCCTCAAGGTGAGCAGCAGACAGGAAGGCCTCTGGGTCTGCTTTGTCATCCCCCCTCAGTCAAGTGATGGCCTGAGCAGTGCTGAGCAGGGGGTGGTGGCAAAAGGGAGTTGGGGGAAGTGACAGGAGAAAAGGCTGGAAGCAGCCCCACCCCGACCCTGGCCAGGCTACCCCCAGGAGTCAAGCTTTGAGGAGCAAAGGAGGTGGGATATGGGCTGTAGCACCCACCAGAGCTGCTGTTGCCCGAACCAAGGTGATCCGCCTGCGCGTGCATACCCCCAAGGCCCAGGCTGAGCCGCAGCTCTACGAGACAGACCAAGGGGAGGTGTTCCTGCGGCGGGACGGGAGCACCCAGGGCCCACTGACTGTCTGCGCCATCCAGCAGTGGTACCGGCACGTAAGTGGCCAAGGCTGTGGTGGGTAGGGTGGGAGCCCGGTCCGCAGGCCCTCTCCGCCACTCACTGCGCGGTCCTGGGCAGCCATCGCTTTCCCTTGCTATGCTCCACTGCACCTTGAGCACGCCAGAGGGCCTGCATTGAAATGACCCCACGACCTCTGTATTCCATTGCTGGGTGGCTGGGGGAGCCAGGAGAGTGAAATATTTTATGTTTTATGACAACTCTGAGGACTGTGTGCTGCATTTTGGAGGCCCCTAACATGGGGGAGCTGGTACTGGACACAGTCCCAAGGAGAATCCTCTTCAAGAGGGAAACATCAGGTGGCAGGAAAGCAGAGGGCGAGGAGCTGAAGGAGAGAGCAAAGGACGTGAGAGCTAGCAGCCTGATCCTGCCCCTGGTACTTGAGAGGCTGTGGGATGGGCCATCCCACGGTCTGGGATGCTGGCAGGACCCTCGGCTGCAGCTGCTTCTCTAAGACATCAGGCTGACTCAGCCAGAGGTAGCAGCATGGCCAGGGGACGTGGCTGCCCACCTAGCCATGCCATTATGGTGCTCTGTGGCTCCAAGCAGACCCCCAGGCCCTCTGGGCCTTGCCCTCCTCCATCAGTTTAACCCCGGTTAGAGGTGCACAGGCCTGATGTGAGGTCAGCTTTCACGTCTGCTTCCACAACATCCCCTCAGAAGTGGACAGCGGAGCTGAGCAAGCTGCAGGAGCAGGTGCAGGCGCTGACAGCTGAGAAGGAGCGGCTCCGACAGCAGCTGCAGCAGCATAGGCATGCCTCCGGCACCTGCTGGGTCCTGTGAGGCCACCAGAGGCCAGCGCAGGGAGAAGCCCGCACTGCACCTGGTGAGGCAGGCATTTGAGCTGGTGTCCTCCCAATAAAACCCCGCCTGGGCTGCTGAGAGGCGGACGGGAGCACTACACTTCCTTCTGCTTCGGCAACACAGCACACACACAGGCTGGTCTCCATGCGGCTTCAGTCCTGAGCGGACAACGGTCTTTGTAGCTAAGAAACTGCTCTTAGCACCATCCCCAAGGACCCTTCCTCTCAGAAATAAGTAACATTGTGTAAGCTTGGCCAGAACCATCCCAGGACCTAACTGTAAGTAAGGCGCTGACCCTCTCCCTAAAATGTTCATTTTGCCCAGGCTGGGGTCTGTGACTTCAGTTGGTTAGACAGGGCCAGAAAGTAAGTCGTCATCTTGGGAAAGCCCCTCTGCAGATGGCAAGGCACACTCAGTAACCATGGTTACAGGGCGGAGAGACCATCCTGCTGCCTGCAGCCCTGGCTGGCTGGAACTTGTGATTGTCAAAGCTCTTTAATAAATTATATGCACCTGAGGCAAGAACGGTTCTTTCTAGGACACTTGGTCCGCCAGTTGAATGCAGCTGAGTCACGAGTCCCATGCCCAGCCCACCTGTGTCCCAGAGGCCAGGCCAGCCATGGGCTCCTACCACACAGCTATGGGAGGAGCTCAGGTGGTGGGGTTTCAGTCCACCTCTGTCTTAAAGACCAGGTACCTTGGGGCAAATTGCTACATCTCTTTGCTTCAGTTTCTTCATCTATAAGATAGTGACAGTGGAGAGGGAGCAGGGGCGCTTGATCATCAGGCTGGTGCTGTGTCTCTCGAGCACACACTGGCACCTGCATGGGAAAGGTCTGACTTCCATTCCAAGCACCAGCCACTGCTGGAGAGATTCTGCTGTAGGCACCTGCCATCTCCACCAGCAGAGCCAGAGAGTCCAAAGCACCATCTGATCATGCTATGCCTGGGGCCAAAGTCCTCCAAGAGCTCCCCATTTCACCAAGAGCAAAGCCCAAACAGTGGTCTCCAAAGTTCTCCAAGACCTGGCCCATCTGACCTCAGCTTCTCCTTCTGCCCCTTGCTCATGCATTCCAGCTACATTGATCAACTTGTTTCATGAGCACACTTGCCTCAGGGCCTTTGCACTGGCTGCTTCCCCTGCCTGGAATGCTGCTCTTCCAGTCTCATGACTCCTATTTCCTTCCTCTCCACCCTCAGGTGGAAAGGAAAGGAAATCTCCTACCCACCTATTTTAAATTACACCCCTCTCTGGCACTTCCATTTCCCCAACCCCTGCTTCCATCTTTTTTTCTCCAGAGCACTTGTCTGTCACACTCTGTAACTTTTATTTGCTGCTTCTCCCCCAGTTAAAATACTTGCTCTGGGGGACAGAGATTTGGGTCTGTTTGTTCACTGCTATGAGTTCAGAACCTAAAACGAGGCTGGCATGTGGTAGACAGCCAGTATTTGCCGATGAAGCAGTCAGGGGTACTCCTGCATTTCATGTGAGCCACTGAGAAATCATGGAACCTTGTCAAACAGCATTTCACAGGGCTGGGGGCCCACGGGACACTTCATTTTATCCCCTCTCCCTCCTTCAGAGGTCCTTGACCACATCCACAGAGTAGACACAGAGAACAGCTTTCTACACCTCCTTCAGCCGGGAGACACACCCCCAACCCAGGCCAGTCACAAGTGCACTGAGACTTGGTTTTCCCACTTACCACACAGGGGTTAAAGGAACCAAATGTGGTGGTAATGGATGCCAATCATGACAGATTACCAAACTCCTGTTACCCCAAGCTGCTTAGCGTCATCCAGCCACTGGACCTGAACCAGGACTTCAGAGGTCACTTGGAAACTTCACGGAGGATGGGCTACTCGAGAAGTCCAGAGGGGAGCCATTTCTGAACACCTTCCACATTGCCAGGCACATGCTAGATGCTGGCCCAGGCATCACAATCCTCAGAAATGCTCTTGCAGGGAAACAGGTGGCCTCTACAAAGGCAGGGAAAAGGCCAGGTGTACCTGAGCTGCTCCAGACAGGTAAGAACCTGCCCAGATCACCTGGGTTGAAGGACAGGACATTGGAGGAACTCTACCAGGTTTCCTCCCCGAGAAGCTTCTAGGCACTGGTCTGTCAATGCTGGGCCTGGAAGGCCGCCCTCCTGTGCGCTCAGCTTCAGCCCTTGTCCCTGGTGTGGTCCAGTGTGCCACAGCCAGGGGAGCAAGACTGGGATGGTTGGACTTTTTTTGTAAGCCCTAGAAAGCCATTGGGGTCCCTTTTCTAGAAAGGTTATACAAGTAGCTAGCACTTAACTGGTCAGTTGAGGTCCTCTTCAAGGCAGGAGTGGGAATGTCTGACAACTGCAAGGCTTCAGGAAACCACCCCACACACCCACCCAGGTCCTCACTGTTGTAGGAGCACAGCTGTCACCAGTGGGCATGGCAGAGCCAGTTTGGGGAATGGTTTTTATAAAAGTGATTCAAGACTGATGGGGGCACTGGGTTGGAAAACACATTAGAATTCATCTGGTCAGCCACATTCAAAGTCCCACGACAAGTCTGAAGACCTTTGTGAATGAAGACATTTTATTTCGTGCCATGAGGAGTGGAGACAAAGGCAGCTGGGTCGTTGCTCTTGGTCAGGGGGCAGCAACACCAGTTTGTGGGCCTCAGCGGTAGGTAGTGATGGTCTCGGCCCAGCGAGTAGCAGGATAAAGGGAGCCTACTTCTTTCCTGGGTCTGACGGAGGAGCTGGGCTACCTGGTAAGAGAAACATTTTCCTCCCCAACCACCCGTATCTGAAATGTCACTGAGTACAGGCTGTTGAGCATCCACCAGAGCCCGTTTGCAGCGGAACCAGCTCGTGAGTCCATGTACTCAAGCAGCCCAAGGGTGGGTGGGTGCCAGGGTCACCAACATGCCACAAGAAGGATCATAGATCCAGCATCACGGATGTCACCTTGAAGGAAAAGCCATTCCGGACCTGACCTGGACGCAGGCCAGGCGGACCCATGCGGTATAAGGCAGTCTGCTGGCTAACGCCCTTTGGTCTGCTGCTCCCTGGCCACACGTGTGTGGTCCCAAGTCCACACCTGGCAGAGTGAAGGACCTCCTTCACAAATCATGCATCTACTCCATTTCTCAAGATCGAGCCGCACACTGCCACCCATGCTGCTTTGAATGTCTATCAGCTCAGAACCTAAATTTGAAGCCCTTTTGAGAAATTCTGGTTCCCATAAAAAAGAAAGGCTCTTCTCAGTTTCTAAACTATCAGATCATCTGTCTCAGGCTGCTTACGTGGGGGGAGCCTGGAGCTGACAATTCCAGCGACCACACACAGGCACACCTGTGCTCAGCCACTTTGCATCTGGCCGCAACATACAGAGCATTACAAACAAAGCGTGTCTCTTTTTCTGCATTATTTATTTCTTAAGTTAGAGTACACTCTGAGTCCAGCCAGAACACAGTGGGCACACAGCTGTGCCTTGTTACACCATATTAAGAAAACAGCTTTCCACATTGCATTCTGACTGCTGTAACACCATTCTGAGAGGAAAACGTTCCCTCGAGCAAAGCTGTCTATACATGAGAGGATTCTAGAAGCAGTTGCCCCAACAGATTCTTTGTTCGTTTTTAAGCAACCCCTTGATGCAAGGAGTGTTCCCAAGCACAAGGACAGGGATTCTAAACTCACACTTCAGGGACACACTTCTCGCTGCTTCATGTGACACTAAACTGTCCCTTTGGATGAGTACCAGCTGCAGTGGGCCCTGGGAGTCCCCACCAT
This sequence comes from Smutsia gigantea, assembly GCA_032199065.1. Classification (NCBI taxonomy): domain Eukaryota; kingdom Metazoa; phylum Chordata; class Mammalia; order Pholidota; family Manidae; genus Smutsia; species Smutsia gigantea. The sequence continues at coordinate 40,607 of JAVSCE010004051.1, read as the reverse complement.
GCCAGGCAGGCAGAGGCTTTGCTTCTGGTTTCACTGCTCTCAGAGCAGGCGATGCCCTCATGATTCCAGCACCATGTGTTGTGAGCACTAACTAGAATGATCCCTCCATGCTAAGTCTGCATGGCACTTTTATAATGGTCTAGGCTTCTAAGTGGACTTAATGGACACACACTCGAATCCACAATGACACGAGGTAGTTGGAGAAGCAAGGTGACCGATGGGCACTGTGCCAGCTACAGGTGCCATCCGCTCCTGCCCAGACAACGGCTCTGTGCCCGAGAGGCCCCGGGACTGCCAAGGGGGGCGGTCAACACCATGCTGTGTAGGAGCCGATTCTCGCGATGGGACGTACCAGTCACAAAGTCTTCCAAATACCTTCCCCCGTAATAAAATAATCTTAATAAAAACATAAAGGAAGTGTCAAGCTGAGTGTCAAATCAAAGCTGTATGCTCTCGAAGTCCCAAGACTCTCCTGAAGAATCACCCTGTTAAAAAAAAGTCAGCAATTATATGATGTAAAGTAGGAAAGTTAGAATGTATAGTCCGCTGCTATAGTCAACTATGCCTATTCTTCATGGAAGACCAGCAGTAGGAGCCTGATAGGAGTAATTAGAGCTAGATGTGTGATCCCCATGCATTTTCAGGACCTCACATGGATTTCTGGCTCCACCGCAGCACGAGTGTTCTTAGCACACAGCCTCTTACCGTGCCTCCCCCTTAGGGAACTCTCCGATCAGCAAGGTGATTAGAAATCCCAGAAATGGATCAAATAGCTACCCTTTTACTGGTAGCTTCCTTTCTCTTTTTGGCAGCTTCTTAGCTTATCCAAAAGCCTAGAGCAAACTGTTGCGGGGGAGGATTAAGGGGTCCATCTGTGCTCAGTGCTTAGCTGGCAGAGTAGGCAACCAGTGCGCTCCTGATAGGAGGCTACTTCTCACACCACCCATCCAGCTAAGGTCACAGACCAGGGGGCTAACAAACCAAGGCAGGAGGGGGAGGTCGTGTGCCAGTCAGAGCAGACCTATGCAGCACAGGGACCACTGATGGTGAACGCACATCTGCGTGTGCCTCACGGCAGCTCACCTTACCGGTGGCGGGACCTCCCCCACATGGGGCTACACCACATCCCTGGTTCTCCTTTCAGACTCCAGATTACTGACTGACACTCCTAAGCTCTTTCTGATACTCTCACCAGCAGAATGTGTACTTTCGCTGACTCAGTTTGCTCAGTTATCTTACTGGGACTTTATACAATTCACAGCAGCGCCCACAGCTACTGCACTTGATAAACTACTGCACTTCACAAACCCCATCATTAAAAAGACAAACATTCCAAATCTGTTCAATAGCTGTTCGGGTCATAAGGAATTTCCAGAGTAGGCAGCAATCAGCATTAAAGCATTGCATGTTAGACTTCTGTTTTAAAGCACTTCCTGACGGAAGCCTGAGGCTCTGCAAACATAACACATAACTTATTATACACCTGACCTGTCACCTCCTTCAAGACCTCCAAGTTTATGGCTACCTAAAAAAACGGGCCTAGGAACCTAGTTCCCCCAGATTTCAGACTGGCTCCGGAACGAGCCAATCAGTAATGAAGACAACTGCCTAGTGATGAGTGTCTCCTTGCCACCCCAACCCCACGGTCCCCGTGCAGGGCGGGAAGGCGCACTGGAACTAGCAGGGGGCCTCCCCCATCTGATGCCCACACTGACCTTACCACTTCCATTTTTTGGCAGATAAAAATTTTCAGCACCAAGCTTTCCTAATATTCTTGCAATTCTAATGTTATCACCATTAAAACAAACAAACACTAATGCTTAAAATCTCACTTACGTTACCATCAGTCATGATTTATTGATGGAAACTTCAATTCAGTGATTTCAGAGTCAGGGGAGCTGCTCCCACTTCTGTCACTGTAGGTGTCCCTGTGGAAGGCAGAGGGTTCATTCATCATCTCCCATTAAAAACTGGCTTGACTCCTCCGATTTTGTTGCCCCCATCACCACAGGGACACTTGTCTGCACACTGCAAAAGTCAGAAAGACTTTCTGGTACAGTATTTATTTAGCATGAAGCCATAGAGGGATTTTCTTCTTCTAACTGGAAAAGATACACGTTCAACATACACAGTAGTCATGGACTCTACCAACTCAAGAGTCACTAAGTGGTTCCAAAGGTAGCAACGGGGCATGAAATCCCCCCACGCCATGGCCAACTCCCCTCAAAATCAGTTCCCTGTGGACCATAGGGGCCTATTGCCCAATGTGAGCCTGGGCCCCAGATGCTGCAGGTGGGGTGGGGGGGTAGGGCCCGGCCACCATGCCAGGGGAAGCCTCAGAAAACCCTGGGTTAGGAAAGGACACTCTGCTGATCATGGACAGTGTGACGGCTCACTGGAATGAACCAGTGACCCCCCGAGGGCTGGAGAAGAGTGATCCCACCTGGGGGAGAGCCTGCAGCCTTTCTGGAGGTAATGCAGGAGTCGCCCCACAGAGGCCAGGAGGAGGCCAAAGTAGGGTGGGGAAGGCTTGATGGGTCTGGACAGAAACTCAGGATGGTACTGAACTCCAACAAAAAAGGGATGATCTGAAACAGAAATGCAGAAGTATATATGCATAAAATGTAAAAGATGAGAAAAAAATCCTGTTAAGTGTTTCACATTTCCATAGACCCTAACATTACTTGGAAATAGCTTCTCAGCTGGAACCTGGGAGAATGCAGCAACAAGGCCAAGAGATCTAATACCCCCTCCCTTGCATGCCACCCCTCCTGGCAGAAGGGGGTCTCCTCCCTGGGTTCCTGCCCGTGGCTCCCCAGACATCCACAGGATAGAATGATGCAGTTAGGTTTGATCAGAAGGGAGCTTAAGTAGCACACCCAGGCTCTCATCCTGGAGAACAAGACATTGAGGCCGGAGGTGGAGGTAATGCCTCTGGAAGGCCATGGCATAAAGACATGTTTCCCAAGATGCAGATGCCCAGGCCACCAAGACCCTCCCCACAGGGCAGTGCTGCTTCCTAACTGTTAGGTCAAGGAGGCAACAATATTGTTATATTTTCCCACATGCCAAGAAAACCTGACTTAAGTTTTCCATTAAAATGTGACTGCCCATGTAAGCACCTTCCAGCTCCACGATTTCCATTCTCTCTCCTCCAACATCTTGGCCAACAAACTTCAATCCTTGCTCTTCCAAACACTTTTTCAAGACTGGATTTACCTGTCAAAGCATGAAGAATAATTTTGCTGGCCACTCAGCTTACTGCATTTCCAGACTATCAGAAAGCAGAAAATGTTAAAGGTCACACAGCCCAAATCCTCACCTCGAATCTGTGGCGGTGCCTCTCTTCCAAGTAATCAGGATCGCCGTAGAGTTTCCCTGGCAAAAAAGCATGACAATGTTAAGGATTCTGTTTCACAAAGGAAACCTACTCACAACCACATCCTGCTTCCAGTTTATTTTGTACCATCTACACAACCAGGCCTTTCGAAAGTTATTTCTATGTTTCTCCTGCCAACCACAGCCGCCTGCTCATAGCAGCAGAGGTCAGGCCAATTCCTGGGCTTTGCCTGACCACAAACTGTGTGGAAATGGGCTTCTGTTGCCACCTGCCAACACTGGGTCACAGTGTGAAAGCACGTTTTAGTGGGAAACTGCCTGGGAAAACATCAGGATTGTACCAAAGGCCTAAGCCCAAGGGAGACCTTGGAGGAGCTATACAGGCGACCCTGGGGCGGCACCAGGCAGTTAAGTCACAGCTGTCTGGCTCCTTAGCAGCGGGTAGCTGCCTGCAAATACTTGCTGCATCTGCAGACAGGCTGCCTTACGGACCCAGGTGCGGCTGCCAGGTGAGAACCTGAGTCCACAGAACGTTAGTGTTGGAGGGACTGGCAGATCACCTACTCAAGTAACTCAGAACTATGCTGCTCCCAAAACACCCTGCTAATTAAGACCAAAATTTGCCAGTGGTCAAGAAAATAAAATCTAATACAATGTTTTTCTTAAATATTTTCCTCCCAAATGTTCCCTAGCTCTTTAGCACCCATTTAGTACTTTTAGAATAAAATCCATTTAGGTTGAACCCTATGAAACTGCCATTTTTATGGGACAAAAATCACCAACATCACCAGTTTCGTAGGGTTCAACGTAACAGTGCAAGAAAGTAACTGACTACCATGGACTTCACCTAATGGTCTCATTGGGGCGGCTGTCCACGCCCAGGGGCCCCAGGACCTGACTGCACTGCCTGTGGCCTTCCTGAGGGCCATACTGCTTCTCTGAGTATTGTAGCACATCCTAAAAGAGATGACTCGGAAGGGAAGGACTTCAAAACCAAGAACAAAACCAAAAAAGCCAGCCTGGCTCTTTGGAGCCCCACCAGTGCCCCAAGATGCACACGATGGATGCACTGAGCTGAAGGCTGGGCTGGTGGGAGGCAGCTCTTACTCATGACTGAGTTCTTGGTCTGGAACAGGGTTCTCCTCTTGCCCAGCCTCATGGTTCCGCCCATCTGCCCGGGATTGTGTTCTGGCATGTCTATGACCTGGAAATGTTCACAAAACAAACATGCTCTACCAAACTCTGCCAACCGCCTGCATCAAGTGACATAAGCCTGTGAGGTGGCTCTACTTCCCCAGCCTTTCCTTAGAACAGATGTCTGTCCCAGGTTTGGAAATGCCTCTCAGTAACCACTTTAAACCTTGTGGGGAGTGGTTTCACCCTTCAGCCTGGCCTCATGAGCTGCAGGATCAGACAGCTGCTCCCTCCTTTGGCCATCCTGCCCCGGGCACTTTGGACCCTAAGTGCTACTGGGCTGTAGCATGTTCCAAGACAGACGCACAGCAGCATGGGTACACAACTGGATGTGCTAGGACACATCTCCTCCACCAAACTGACAGCTGCTCAAAGGAAAGGGATGCTGTTCCTGGTCCGACGTGTCCTGGCAGGAGCTCAGCGAATGTCTATGGAACAGAGGCTGAGGCACTGCAGCCAGGACAGTCCAGTCCCCGTTCACCCCCTGCTCCTCTGAGCACCCTGTGACTTCAGGGGACTTCTCTGTGCCCTGGTGTGCCATACCCCAGGGTTCCACACCCCAAAACCTGTGTTCTTTCCCTTCTGAGGTCTTAAGTGTCAGCCAAGGCCAATTGTAGGTCAGCATAGACTGATGTTAAAGTGCTGAGATCAAGGGCCTCATCCGCCTAGATCACCACAGCGTCCTCGGCATCAGGAGCAGGCCAGGCACCCCTGGGCTGGGGATTCAAATAATACTAAAGGCACTGACTCTCCCCCATGAGCCACATTCCTCTGACGGGAGATAGAACACATGGTATGCCAGCCTTGAAAGCTTTGGTAACCACTAAACACATCAGTGCTATCACCCAGCAGTTCTTTAATAATATGCCCACCTCCCAGGGTTGCTGGGGATTAGCTGAATTAATGTATATAAAGTGGTGAGAACAGTGCCTGGCACACAGCAATAACCTATCAAAGTGCTTCACATCATATTGGTACAGAGCGCTCCAGGCAGCTGAGGAGAACGGGCGTGGGGAATTACTTCAGTCAGGAACCACCCTGGCTGGCTGGGGTAGGACCCACCTAAACACCTGGCCAACTGGGAAGAGCAGTAAGAAATTACACGATGAAAACTAAAAGTTCTTCCTACTGGGACTACTGGGAGGTCTGGAAGTGCAGGATCCCAGGATGCTCTGGGTGGGACTGAACGCCCCCTTTCCCGTCTCTGACCGTCAGTCACACTGATGAATGCCCTTTCCACACCCTTCTAAGCCCCACGAGGCTCAAACACTGGACTCACCACAGGATGACTGGTCTTAGGGTCAAACTCTGTAGAATTGGCGTCTGAAAAATCAAGATACTTACAGTAGGAAAATAGTCAAAAACAAAACTGATTTAAAAATTCCATTTCTAAGCTCTAAATCACAATTTCCCTCCTCAGTTTAAAGTCATTCAGTGATCAGAATAAAAACGAGGAATAACACTTTTAAGATATAAAATACTCAACACAAACACCTGTGAATTTTTTCCATTAAATCTGTAACTGGGAAGTCAAGCTATACCAAATGGGGAAATAGAAATCAATGGCATAAGCTAATAATCCTTATTTACATAATGTATCTTTATGTTCTTACACTGTTCTCAATTTTTTCACTTCTTGTGTCAGAATATCTCTTTCAAGATGGGCAAATACTACTTAGCTCTAGGGTGGTGGGCAGTAAGGCAGTGCCTGCCAGGAGCTCAGAAGCCAGAACTAAAGGGCACACTGCCTACAAAACTAAGCCACCGTCCGTCCCCTCAGCCTAACTGTGAAGCAACCTCTCAGAAAAAATGAGACATGAACCAGTCCTAACACTAAGCGGGCTGCAGGGGAGTTACTGGTACTTCGTAAAGCCAGACTGCCTTTATATTCCTCAGGTTGCTATGCTTTTCTTCGAACTTTAAGGTCCTTCTGAGAACCTAATATTTGTCACCTGGGCTGTAGAGCATAAAGGGCCCGTGGCAGTTCCTGCACTGTGGTCCCCACGAAACATGTTCCCAGTATTCCCGCTGTGCGTGCTCGCCTCCTCCACTCGGGCTGAGCCGTGGGGCATGAGTGAGCTTGGTAAGTGCTTGCATAGTGGGCCTGTCACTTTGGAAGCTGGCAGGTCACCCGTTGTGAGGAGCTTAGGCTGAATCAGTGAATGATGAGCCACCACATGTGGTCCGGGCACCACATGGAGAGACCATCTCCATGTCCCCACTAAGCAGAGCTGAATGCAGGGGAGGGTGATCTCAGATATACCACAGGGGGCAGAAAACCACCCAGCTGCGTCCACTCAGCCCACAGAATACTGAGAAATGATGAATCGCTGTTGGAAATCACCAAGTTTTCGGATGGTCCAAGCACAGAGCCATATTACTATTTCCTGTTTGCCAGGCACTGCACTGTTACTTCATTTAGTTCTTACAACTATGTGAAGTAGGTACCATTAGCACTCATTTCACAGAAGAAACAGGCCCAGAAAGGATAAGTAACTCATCTAAAATCACCTTTAATAAGTGATTAAGTCAGAATTGGAGCCCAGGCTTGACTGGCTCTAGAGGCCAAGTTCACAATAACTGCACAGCCTCAGGCCAATTTTCTCACCGGGCATCAGTCAGGGATGGTGGCCATGGTGATGGAAGTGCAAGAGCATCCAGAGCAGGAGGTGCAGGGGTGGAGCTGAAGCTGCTTGCTCATCTGTGCTCCCTCCTCCCTGGTCTGCTCAGACGAGCTGTGCCTGCCCTCAGTAAGCAGGGCCGTTCCCCCTACTGTGCCCCAAGAGGTCCTGAGAAACCAGGCCTGTCCTTCTCCATTGCTCCCAATCACCCAATGGGCACCAGGCTTCACACCCTTCAGGAGAGACTTCAGCAAGAATTTAACAAGCTTATAAATGGACGCTTACCTTGCCATCCCAGTACATTTCTTGAAAATTCAACTACTGCCAACTGCATTCCTAGGCACACACCTTGCAGATGGAGGTGAAAGAATAAATAAAGTTTTATTGAAAATGCAGCTCCTACATTGCCCACCAGCCTGCCACAGACTTTGCACCCTGTTTGTTCACAGAATTACAAATTTTCATAATTTCCTGCTATAAACAAACACTCCCTGCTATGTTTTATCTCTATCAGATTTCAAAACCTGGGTCTAGGTGCATGAAGATTCCAGGTTTGGAAGTTATTCCATTTTAGAATTAAGCAACACTTTATTCGGGACTTAAAAATTCAAGTTTTCCTACCCTCTCTCATTAAGTTCCCATTTACAACTGATCAAATTGAAAATTACTAAAATTTATAGCACCAGGAAGCAACCAAAATCATTTTGCCCAATTATAGTCATGTAATGTCCATGTGAGGATGTAAAACTCAGTCTCACGTGTCTGGCCACACAGTTGGGTTCAATAAATGGACAAGATTTCCCACTAGCTATGTCATTCTCAAAATTCCACGGCATCCGCATATAGCTCAGAGCTCAAACTTTTCATTATAAAGGAGAGTTTGAATTTCTCCCAAACAGAACCAAAAAGTCTTCTATTTGAGCTGCTCTCTAGAAAGACGGCATCTGTGTCTGGTTTCAGTAGTCTCCGTTTTATTTACAGGCTCCCATGTGTCACCTTCTCCTGCTCTTTCCTACTCCTTACCCAAAAAAGGCTTCTTCTGTTTCCGAGCCCAGGCGATTGCTTGGATTTTTCCTTCTGTCCCTCGAACACCAAATCCCCCTGGAACCAGCACTCCACTGTACGAGAAAGCACACCACAGCACAATCCCCTTTCCCATCTGCCCAGCCCGCAGTAAGCACCCAAGTAGCCATTTCCAAGACACTGATGTCACGAAGCGCCTCCATCCACTTTGCCGCTGGGACTCTGCCAATGAGTGTATATAAATGCATGAACTTAGAAGATGCACACAAAGCCATGGGCTTTTCTTAGCAACATCACAAAATGCTGCTAACAAGTAAAACAAGGATGGCACACATAACTGGGGGACTGCTACTGTGCAACATCTGTCCCAGGCACAAATTCTTTCATAATTTTAGTATAAATACAAACGCAGTTTTCTACCTCACGGCTTAAAGTGCCCCCCTGAGTAGGAAAGGGCCTCCACCGGCTCAGACGGCCACGCCGACCTAGGGCCTCAGTCACAGGCGCAGAGCTCCATACCATTCGATTGTTCCACTAAACTAGAAATTCTTGCTCATTTCTTATTAGTTTAAACAGCAGCAAAAAACAAACTATTTATGAGACTCTACTGATGGATACTCCTCAAATGTTCTGGATGCAAAATCTCTGAATAAGCCTCATCAATAGACGCATACAGCAGACAGCAACAAAATGACAAGTCTTCTTCAACTACGCTGAAAAGCTGGATTTTTGTAAGACTTCAATTATAGGGTATATGATCTTTTCCCATAATTAGAAGATGCTTAAAGAGGAGATGACTTAGACTAGCACACGGAGGCACAGCACTTTGTCCTGAAACAGCTCAAAAGCCCTGAAGCCAAAGGTAGCAGAGCCACCACTTACTGAGCACTGCAGAGCTTCTGCCAGGCTTCGTGGTAGCGCACAGGCTCTTCCTGTAAGGTGCTCGGCTCCAAATCCGTAGAATCTATGTACTGCAGTTTTTCAGAAGGGGGAGAAGAAAAGTAGCTCATGACTCCGCAGCTGCATTCTTTCATAGTTTCCAAGTAATTTCCAAATTTCCAGTGGGGCTCCCCTGTTCCCACAGTGCAGTTTTGCTCGGTCACCTGATATTCGGATTCAAGCATTCACTCTCTCTCAGCTTCTTCCCTGACGATCTTTCCCCCTCATTATTTCCTGAGAATGCTCTACTGTTCTCCCAAAGCCAGGAGCCAACCATGAACCTTCTTTATCCCTAAAAAGAAATTCTAAGCTCCAAAAATACAAAGCAGACATGGCTGCAGCATCTATGAGGCTACAGAGGCTTCCTCGTTCACACCTCAGATGTGCCAGTGCTTCTTACCTTGATTTCCAATTTGTGGTTGATGGCCAGTGCAGAATGCTCCAGCGCTTTAATGACAGAGGCATACGAGTCTGAGAACTTGGTGTACTTGCCCACAAGGGCAATGGAGCAGGTCTCCAGCAAGCGATCATATCTATCAAACAAAAGTCAAGAAATACCAAATTATTCAGAGTCTCCATTCCACCATGAAATTCAAATTGCCTTCTAAAGAGGAAAACATATGGGAAGCATATAATGGGAATAGCTATCATCTGAGTTCTATGTACAGAACAGAAAAGTGGAAGTAATTTTCAGGTCCACATGGCAGGCTTGTAAAGAAGTAGGATTTGAGAACCCAGCACAAAGAGATGGCCTCAAATCTCACACAAATTGGTTTTTAAAAAATTAAAATTCCAAAGGGCTGATATGAACAGACAATTCACAAGAGTGATGGAAAGAAGGGAATAGTCAAATAAATTACAGGAGATTCACATGAAAGCCCGTATGCATTAAAATTTTTCATTATAAACTACAATTAGTAACAGAACAAAAAGGTTTCTAATATTTTATTTAAAAAAGCTCATAAACCTGTGTGCCATGTTTGTAGCTACACACAGACATGTAAATGCACAAAGACGGAAAGGGAAAAAAATGACAAAATGAAAATAAGTGTCACAGAGAAACTGATGAGTGTACCCTCCCCAAATGTTCAGAGATGTTGCCCTACTGATCCTGCAACTACAATACAGCACATCTAGTGCTCAGGGTGCTCGTGAAGCTCTGTGATGTGAGGTGAAAGCATCACAGAGCTTTAAGAGGACAGTGCAGTAGGGACAGTTCTCAAAGTGATGAGTTTTGGCAGCAGGAGAAACGACTGGACACCCTTGCTGATGCTTTCCTGGTGTTGGGCGATGACATTTTCCTAAACCCAGCTCAGATATTGGGGATGGACCCAGGAGTGCTCTAGCCACCGTCAGCCATTTGCGTGGGCCTGGGGGTGGGTGCTCACCCACCACCCCTGGGACGCCTGTTCGCACAGATTCTCAGGTCCATGGGAGACAAGGGTGATGGGTATGTAATCTGACCTCCCAGAGGCCTGAGGCCTGGCCAGCACTGTTAAGGACTTCATCGTCCATGATGCAACTACGTGAGGGCTGAGAGCCTTCTTAACCTCTCTTACCATTGAGACCTTCTCTAACATGAGTTGACAGCACAAATGAGAGTGGAATTCCCTGAGCCCCTGCAAAAAAAAAAAAAAGAAAGGCGGCAAGAACCCCAGCTCCCTGGCAGGAGGCAAACCTGTCAGCCATCTCTTTCCACTTCATCAGCATTTTTCGTGGCTGCCTCTCAATTGGAAGGTCAAGTCTTCGAAGAAAATAATCCACAACACCCTGCTCCTCTAATAACAAGGGGACACGGTAGATGGATGAGACATCATGGACACAGATCACCTGTTTAAAAATGAGCAAAGGTTATTTAATAAACACAAACTCTAATTGGGTCAAGAGCTTCCTACTATCTATACCACTTTGGGAAAAGAACGTTTGAAAACAGAAGGGGAATTTTCTAGAAAAATATAAATTACCAAAACCAACACAAGAATAGAAAATTAGTAGCTAATCTCTTGTGAAGATGAATGCAAAAATCCTTTAAAAAAAATCAAAAACTGAACCACATATACAGTTTAAAAAGAAATTCATGTCCATGTGGAATTTGTCCCAAGAACAATGGTGGTCAAAATTGGCTATCCTTTGGGATCACTTGGGGGAGCTTTTAAAAATCCACAAGCCCACACTGCACCCCACACCATTTAAATTAGAATTTCTGGGAGTAGGAAGCAGGTATCACTATTTTTTAAAGCTGAGTTTAAGAACCACTGCACTAGGATATTTAACAGTGGAACTCACTAGTGAATAGATTAAAGGAAAAAAAAATCACCTTAGTGGATGCAGATTTAATAAAGATCCAAAACCACTTCATAAAAAATATTCCTGGTAAATTAGGAATATATTAAGGAAATGTGAAAATAGCAAAAAATAAAGATCCAAAACCACTTCATAAAAAAAAATTCCTGGTAAATTAGGAATATATTAAGGAAATGTGAAAATACAAAAACCCCATAGCAAACATCATTTGGTTTGATATTTAATATTAGTGTTTAATATTTAAAGTCTGGAACAAGGCAGAAGTGACCACTATCACTATTTCTATTCATTAATGTACTAGAGATATTAGCCATTACAATTAAATAAGGAAAAATGTGTATATGAACTGGAAAATAAACAATTGCCACTAATTGCATAAACTATTGTTAATCCATAAAAACTAAGAGAATTTACAGGTAAACAATCAGAACTAACAGAACTTTAATAAGGTTACTAGGCTTGAGATCACTGGGCAGAAGTGAGCAGGGTTTCCGATACCTGGGTCATATCTAATCAGGAAATAGAATAGGATATGCCATTTATTTAATATCAAAAATTATGAATACCTATAAATAAATCTTAAAAAAAACACTTTACAAAGATAAATAATATGAAAAGCACCTTTATAAAGAAAGTTGTAGAATATTATTGAAGGACAATCCCTTCAGTGAATGGAGATGGAATGACCAGATATCCACAGGCAGAAACGTGAATTTCAACTTTTATTGGAAAGTTACTATACATAAAAGTTAGCTCACAATGGATCCTAGGCCTAAATGTTAAGAACTAAAACTGTAAAACTTCTAGAAGGAAACATACAAGAAAATCTTCATGACCTTGTTTAAAGAGAGTTCTTAGATGTGATACCAAAAGCACAATCTATAAAGGAAAAAAATGGATGAACTGGAGTTCATCAAAATGCCAAAGCTTTTGTGTTCTCAAAGACACCATCAAGAAAATGCAAAGGTAAGTGACAAGAGTTAGAAGAAAAAATGTGCAAATCATGTATCTGATAAGACATTAAGTATAAAGAACTCTTACAACTCAATAAAATAAGCAACCCAATTAAAAATTAGGCAAAAGATTTTAAATTCAAATTTAAATATAGAAACACTTGTCACATGTTTAATAGTGAATAACTTTAATGACAACCTATTCTATTACAGAATTGAATTACCTCCACTTGCTAGGATAGAAATATTTAAAATAAGTGAAGTATATGATAAAAGATTATTTGTAACAAATTATTCTGATGTTCCATGTACAGACAGTTCCTGAATTACAAAGATTCCACTTATGATTTTTTTAACTTTATGATGGTATAACAGTGATACACATTCAATAGAAAACATACTCTGAATTTGCTTTTCCAGGATAGCCATTATGTGCTAGGATCCTCTCTCATGAAGCTGGGCAGTGGCACAGCTCCCAATCAACCTCGTGAATGCAGGGTAAACAAGAGATACACTTAACAGCCATTCTGTTTTTCACTTACAGTATTCAATCAGCTACATGAGCTATTCAATGCTTTATTATAAAATAAGCTTTGTGTTTAGATGATTTTGCCCAAACACAGGCTAATCCAAGTATTCTGAGCATGTTTAGTAAGGTAGGCTAGGCTTAGCTGTGGTGTCTGTAGGTCAGGTGTAGTAAATGCATTTTTGACTTACAGTATTTCCAACTTATAATGGGTTTGTCAGGATGTAACTCCATCCTAAGTCGAGGAAGATCTGTACTTCAGGTGAGGCAGAGTGCTCCTGATGGAGCTCCTGGTGCAGGAATCACACCTGAGAACACTGACCTCAGGCCTGGGACACCCTCACACCTGGGAGCCTGCGCCGTCATGGACACAAAGAGGCCAACAGCCTCTGTAATGGTCAAAGGCCTTCCTCTTGCTCTATGCACTGTGATGCCAGGCGAATGATTTTAATTTTTTATATTCACTTCCGTACTCCTAGGCTTCTTATAAATGCGCTTCCCTTATTTTAGCCCTGCTGTTTCATTCTCCCCTCTAGGCCAGCTAGGCTCTCCTGCTTAGTCTCCTGACCCTCAAATAATCTAAGAAGTCAAATAAACCATCCAATTCCTAACCACAAATTCCTTGACCTCAGCTTCCCTTCTACTCTCTCAGCTAAACCCAACCAAAACCCCAATCCCAACTTACCATCACCAGAGCGTCTATGCCCATGCACCACGCTTACATATGTTACAGGTTCCAAATTTTTTAACTTCCTATACCAGAGGTACCCTCCATTAGCACACGTTAAAAAAAGACTAAAATATGTTTAGAGCCTACAGTACCTTAGATACTGGGCATCAGGCATATAAGGTGACTGTTGCTCTCAAGCAGCTCAAAGTCTGGGAGGGGAGACAAACACGGACACACGTGGACACACACACATGCTAAGGGGCAGTATGGCAGGCTCACCATCAGCTCCTGTGAGACACACACGTCAGCCAGAGAAGGATTAACCTTCAGGTTTGGCAGGGGAAGCTCCTCAGACGATAGCATGTCCTGGCTGCCAGGCAGGGAGAGAGGGACCCCACCCAGCAGGGACAGGGCGAATCACACAAGGAGAGGGGAGAGAAGAGGCAGGACAGCTGCAAGTCCATCCAGGGAATCATAAGAGCTAACTAAGGTCATGGAGAGTCACAGAGCCAATGGGTTTCAGTTCTTCCCAGGAACCATTTACTGTCTCAAATTATAAAATCACAACGAACCTCATGAAACTGGTTAAGAGACTTCAGGATAATTAGAAGCAAAAAATGATTATGTAAAGACAGCATGTCTACCTACTTGTTCAGGTTCAACGTGGCAGAACATGGATATTTTCTCTTTCACTGATGTGTCAAGAGGATTTGAACATCTGCACACAACCTAGCATTGAGAAAATCAGACATTTAGATAAAAGGAAGGCACTACAAAGTTGGGTTTTTCTCCTGATAGAAATTAAAACAGACATCACATTGAGCTGGATGAAAATGTGAACTCCTCACATAACGCACATAAACAATTACCTGTTTTCAAAACCGACAGTCCTAAATCCCAAACTGGAGAAACATAAGAGAATGGCAGTACAAACAGGTTAATGAAACACAACAGCCATCTGGGGCTTTCCCCCATTACTGTCCTTGAGTAAAGGAAAAGGAGAATAAAGGACTGGCGAGAAAAGAAGACACAGCCTCCTGCATGGCATGTACCAACATCTTTGTAAATCACCCCAGGTCAAAACAAAGCACTAAACCTTCTCCACCATCAGCTGCAAGCATGCCAAGGAAACAAAGGCTGACAAAACTTGTCTGCCATGGAAGAGAGTAAGACCATGCTCATTCAGGGAGTCACAACACCTTACCAGGTCTGGGGAAAGCCCAAGCCCTCTGAGTTCCCGAACGCTATTCTGGGTGGGTTTCGTCTTCTGTTCCCCTGTTGAACTTGGCTATTTTGCAAAAGGAAAAAAAAAGTTCATTTCTCTGGGATAAAGTATTTTCAAGTATGACTCCCTGAACTCCTTTTAATAGGGAAATGGATAATTTGATCATTTATTGAATTTAGTTTTTATTTTCACCAATGTCACACATGAATTATGTTTTAAGAGTCAAATAGTCCTACAAGGTTTTTTCTAAAGACCTACGGTCCTGGCCCTCATCCATCCTCACTGCTCCCCTTTCCAGACCCTGGAGGCAGCCACCCTTCCACTCTTAAGTGAGTCTCCCGCTTTTTATTGCTAGCTCTTGACACTTAGTTTGAGGCATTTCTCTTGATTTCCCTGTTGGACAAGGAACGCCCTCTCCTTCCACTGTATGTGCACCCAAACTGCGTCTGCAGCCCCTACCCATTGATCACTCTTCAGTGTTTACATATTTTTGAGTATTTAAATACCATTAACTATTAAACCATGTGTCACATTTTCCATTCCTGGTCCAAATGTTGGTTTTCCTTGGTTGGTGTTTTGTTTGGTATGTGAGTTTTCTACGTGCTAAATTATCTTTATTTTCCTCTCCCACCTAAAGAATAGATTTGCTGGGTCTAGAATACTAAGTTGGACATAATCTTCCCTAAGAAGTTTTAAGGCACTAGCTTCAGTGTCTTTTAGCTTCCAGTAGTGCTGTTGAGGAGTTTCATGCCACACTGAGTCTTAATTTTTCTTTGCAGAGGCTTTTAAAATGTCTGCCCCGTTATTCTGAAATTTCACAATGACGTGCCTTACTGTGGGTCATTTTTCATTCAATATGCTGGGCATTCAGTGGGCCCTGTCAATCTAGAAACTTATCTATCTAGAAGTTTCCTATAATTGTTTAGACCAAAGGATGAGAATGCTTTTCTATAAAAAGCCAGATAATAAATATTTTAGGTTTTGTGGGCTATATAGTCTGTCACAACTATTAAACTCTGCTGTTTCAATACAAAAGCAGCCATGGACATACACAAACAAATAGGCATGGCTGTATTTCCATACGACTTTATTTTTTTTAACTGGTGGAGTGTGGGGAGGGTAGGTTGATTTGGCCTGTGAGGCAGTTTGTTAATCCCGGGTTCAGAACACACTTCTATTATTTGCATGTTAGAATGCCTCTAATTCTAGCCTCTAATTTTCTAACCTCTTCTTTTCTAGTTTCTATCTCCTGATCTTCTTGCATTACTTCCTGGGGCACTGCTTCAACTTCTTTTCCCTTAAGTTTTTCACATCTGCTGTCCAATTTTTCATTTCCAAGATTTCTTTTCTGTTGTCTAAATGCTCCCTTCTTAGGGTGTTCAGTTCCTGTTTAGTTGATGCAGTTTATGTCCTCTTAATTCTCAGGCTGGTAAAGACAGCCTGTTTTCTGTTTAGGTCTCCTCCTCCCTGCAAAGCCTCAAGTTCCTCTGTTTCTTTGTTTCTGTTGTTCTGACCTCTTTCTTGTTAGCTGCTTTCTCCAAAGCTCTGATGGTCACTGGCTGCCAGTTCATATTTAAAAGCTAACTGCAAGTTCTGTGTGAGTGGATGGGTTTGTACGCCAGGGTCCTCCCTGTGGGAATATGGCTGGCCTGTTTCACTGGGGAGCTTCTGAGGGCAGTGTGCTTTCTCCTTGGCTAGTGATTTACCCCAGAGGAGAATCGTACATGGAAGGTCCAAGCCTGTTGTAATGATTCTGGGAACCAAGTGGCAGAAGGTACGGTGTCTCAACACAAAACTACACTTAACCCCCATGTTTTCAATTGTCCCTTGTATCTGCTTATCCAGAATCCCTCTCCAGAGAAAAGCCTAGTCTTCTGCCAAGACAAAATAGAGCTGATGCCCAACTGTGCCCATTAGGCCAGTGAATCTGAAACAGCAATGATAACGTGCCCCACCCTCATCTTCCCGCCCCGGAGGTGCCTGACGCTGCCCATTCCTCAGCCTCTGGGGGCTCTGCCAGGCCAACAAGGCTGCCTCTCTGCTTCCTCCGCTGCAGCCTAATGATTCTGCTCTCCCAAGTCCACTAAGTTAGTTTCCACATGTTCATCTGCTTCTGGCTTCCTAAACTTCTGTTACTGTTGACTCCTATTATTACATTTCTCTTTGTGAATTTTTATCTTAAAAAAAAATTCCTTTAATTGTGGGGCTTCACCATGTAGTAAAGAAAAACAGACATGTTAAATCCACCTTCTTGCACTGTAACTTCCCTGATTAACTTTCCAAATGTTTTCCACTTGATAGTTTCAAAAAGTGTCATTATAATAATTTCAAATTCACTAAGAAGTTCTTTTTTCCCTGCTTCCTGCACCTCAAGTACTTAAAACAGAGCAGGTGAGAAACTTCCTTTCTTTCCTTCCTCCTCTCTATCCCCACGGAGTGAAAGTTCAAATGCCTTACCTGAGGAACTAGACTGACGTGAATATTACAGAAGTTCTCCCTTTTCACCTTGAATTGGAACTGACGGAAAGCCTCAATAAAGGGCATGCTTTCTATGTCTCCCACCGTTCCACCGAGCTAAAAGAACAAAGTGATTTTAAAGGTCAAGCACTACACCCTCCTCTAACAGGTTAGTTTCCTAACAACTGCACCCTGTCATCTCAATTCAGTCGTCAGCAACAGTGTCATGTGGACTTGTTGAGCCCATATAATGTCGGTTGACAGGAATTAAGACATTTCTTGGTGCTAGGTTCCTTTTTTCCGACGGGCTCACCATTCCCCAAGGTTATCAAGGATCTTTCCACACTATTTTAAGCAAAAGCTCAAAAGAAGATATACTAGGAATTCTGTTGTATGAGTCATAAAACAAGGAAACCTGACTCTTACCTACTTGGCCACAAATAATTTTTGTATTAAAAAGCATCAGTTCATGGATGGAGCTGGAGGATATTATGCTCAGTGGAATAAGCCAGGCAGAGAAAGACAAGTGCCAAATGATTTCCCTCATTTGTGGAGTATAACAACACAGCAAAACTGAAGGAACAAAATAGCAGCAGACTCAGAGACTCCAAGAAGGAACTAGTGGTTACCAAAGGGGAGGGTGGGAGAAGGGGATTGAGGGGTATTATGTTTAGTACACATGGTGTGGGGGATCATGGGGAAAAGTGTAGCACAGAAAAGGCAAACAGTGAATCTGTGGCACCTTACTACACTGATGGACAGTGAGTGCATTGGGGCATAGGTGGGGACTTGATAATATGGGTAAATGTAGTAACGACATTGTTTTTTCATATGAAACCTTCATAAGAGTGTATATCAATAATACCTTAATTAAAAAAATTATATATATAAAAAAATAAAAATAAAAAGCATCAGTTATAAACAAACTGCTGGAATTTTTGAGTCCCCTATTTTCACAGGAACACTGAGATCCACCAGCTGGGATCAGTACAGCAGGAGCTCAGAAACTGAAAGCAAGACGGTCTCATTCACACTGATGAACGTCTCTGCCGGAGGGAAGCTGAAGGTCGGTGGCACTTCTCC
Source organism: Smutsia gigantea (assembly GCA_032199065.1). NCBI lineage: Eukaryota > Metazoa > Chordata > Mammalia > Pholidota > Manidae > Smutsia > Smutsia gigantea. The sequence goes on along the minus strand of JAVSCE010004051.1, from coordinate 22,273 downwards.
AGAGATGAAAATGTGTCACGTCACTCTTACTGGTTCAGTCCACACAAGTGAATACGTGCTGAAAAAGGAGAACCACTTGGACAAAGTATGTCTGTCAATGGCACAGCCATTCCACGATTGTTATTGTGTCCTTCCCTGCCACGCTGCAGTGGGAGGGTCAGGGGCTTCCCTGGGCATTGTCTTATCAGTGGCTGGCTAAGGTGAGCTGTATGCCAGGTCACACATGCAGGAATCATGGAACTTGGAAAAGACTCATACAAACCTCAATAACACACACTTGAGGTTCTAGGCCGTCTTCATCCACAGGTATTAATGCTTGCCTCATTACCCACTCCTGGATGGCATCTGTGATGTGAGGTACCACTGAGAGAGAGCAAAGAAGTATGTTACTCCCACTTCTCAGTCAGCCCTGGTGTCACCATGACAACAAACTGCCGTACTCTTTGCCTGGGGTAGCAATGGGGTCATAAAAGTATTGCTGAGACTACTCTGAAACAGCCTTGGCAAATCTTGGGCTCACACTCCCAGTGGCCTCCTGTCCAGGTTCCCAAGCTGTGGCTCTGAAAGCACTGCAAGGGCATAAGGCTGGGGCAGTGTCCTGACCACACCAGAGTGCATGGTCCTGGACAGAGTCTTCCCAGGGTCCCCAACAACACGACAGGGCACATGCTGCCCTCCAGCGCTTACGGCAGAAGGTGGGCAGGCACTTCATACCCGAGTGCTCTTCCAGGAATGACCCCGTTCCATTATGTTTCCAGTTTACCAAAGGGTAAGGATGCACTGAGCAGAGACAGTACGGTATAGCAGATGGTCAGGAACACAGCATCTGGGGCCAGGATGTCTGGATTCAAATCTCAGTTCTACCGCTCATTAGGTGTGGACCTTCAGGCAAATTACTCAACTATTCTGAAGCCCACTTTCCCTGGCTGTTAAGTGGAGATAATAGCTTCTACTTGATAAAGTGGTAGAAATTTCATGATAACACTGTAAAATACTAAATAGAGTGCCTAGCAAGTCTGTGCTCACTAAAGGCTAGCTACTGCTGAACACTTCAGAATCTTAGTTTTAGGGCTCAGCAGGCAAGTTCCAAAGGGGCAGAGGTTACTGTTTAACTCACTATGTAACAAGTAGTGCCTCAAACACAAGAATATTTGTTATCCATCCCACACACAGCAACCACGGTGATTTTCTTAAAAAACTGCACATCAGTGCTCACACTCCAGGTTTAAGCTCTTCATTGGCTTCCAAAACTCCAGGCCATGGCCCAGAAGGCCCTGTGCCACCCGGCTGCAGCCCACTCCTCTCCATGCCCCCTGGTTACTGGGCATCAGCCATGTGGTCTCCCCGTTCCTTGACCAAGCCCTCCGCAGCTTTGCACCCTCTCCTCTGCTCTTACATGGCTGGCCTCTCGGCTCAAATGTCCTCTCCTAGAGACTCACCCTGGCTATCTGTCCAGCCTGGCTTTCCCCACTGCTCTCTCTCTCCGCTCTATTCACCTCCCACAAGGCACCCACCACACCTCTTGTTCCATCTGTCACTCCCATGGATGGCCCAGCCGTGCTGGTCTTGTCACCTATTCCCCGCATCACCAAGGGTCTTGGCTGCAGTTAGTAGGCAATAAACATCTGGTGAATGAATAAACGAATGCAGTGGTGCCCTAGAACAATACACTTGTATGACCAAGAACATTGTAATTCCTGACTGATCCCTTTTTGTGTGTCAGGAACTCAGAGAAATACTTTATCGACTTAGCTCCTTTAATCCCCTAACAACCAGAGAGGTAGGTACTGTTGTTATTTTTCTTTTATGGAAAAGGAAACCAGATTTCAGAGGTTAGTAATCTGCCCACATTCATAAAGCTGGTAAGTGACAGAGCTAAGATCGCAGTGTGACCCAATTACCCCAGAATCTGGCCATGGCAGCCCCAGATCAGAGCCAGCTGCTAATGTGACCCTCAGCTTTCAGTTCACTATCCTCAAGCCAAAAGCACATTTCCTCTCCCAACTCAGATGAAAGCCCCTGTTCAGCAACCCCTAAAATTTAGACTTGTACCATTACACTAGACCAGTGGTTTTCCAGCCCCACCTTTTTTAAATCAGCACCTTTCTCAAATGGACACTGTGCCAAAGCCCAACAAAGCAAAGAAACACACTGATGACCAGCCTGAGAGCCAATGCGCACGGTGGACAGTCCTTTCCTTATCACTGTCTGTACACAGTAAATCCCACATGCAGGACGCATGTGCGCGCACACACAGAGTCAGGCTTCCTGCCCTAATCTAGTTGCCTTCATCACTGTATAAACAACAGCTCTCTGGACTCCAGTCAGGCCACAGGGCTGACAGTTTCAGTGCCAATCACAGAGCAGTGGAGGCATCTTCAAATTATTTTTTGAGTATATAGCCATACAACTCCAAATTTTTAACTGAAGGCATATCTCAGTACAACACCTCAATGCTTTCATGATGAAATTGCATCAAAAGTAAATTTTTGTACAACAAAGAAATTAAACTGGTTAGGATTTTTTAAACCTTTAAGAGAGAAGAAAGACCCAACCTCTTGCAGGTATTACCTTGGACCGTTTTCCCCAAGTAATCTCCTTTGCGTTCCTTGTTAATGACATATTGGTATATCTTTCCAGTGGTCAGATTATTGTCCTTGGTGAGGCGGATGTCAAGGAACCTCTCATAGTTACCCAGATCAAGGTCTACTTCCCCACCATCATCCAGCACAAAAACCTCACCTGTGGTGAACAGTGAAAACGGTTAGGCTGAGTGAAAAATACATATGCCATATGGCATAGCCTCAAAATATAAACACTCCCACAGGACAAAATCTGCATTACTGATATGAAGCAGAGAAATTTCCTTCTAGAAAATGACATGAAGAAAAAGCTAATAGCATACTTCAAGTCTATCAACAAACTCAGTCTTGGAGCAGGAAGAGTTAGGAAGTAGCATGGGATGGAAGGAAATTACAGCTTAAATATATGGGACTTCAAAGGATGCTATCTGCTGCCTAAAGAGAAAAAACTTTGAACAGAGTCTTCTACTTGAGCAGAGAAAGGTTTAAAGTGTGACGGAAGTATGATTTGATTGAAAACACAAACAAGATACAAAGATCGTGCTGATTATAAAATCCAGCTTCTGGGCTATGCTTTAGTCCTAAACAAACTTGCAAAACTGCAGTTTCTCCCATTCCTTTGTTTAACATTCATTCCTTGAAACGTCATTCCAGAAATGTGCCCAGAGTGGTTCCTTCCTACTATCACAAGAGGAGACAAGCTCAAGAATAGGGAAGGAAAAAATGTCTTATTTTTCCCCCTCGGAGAGACAGTTCATCCCCAGCTCAAGAACTGTGTATGAAATACTGCTCTGTTTGTCAGTGTTTTCCTGACACTATTTATTATGTAAGGATTTTTGCTCTGAAGACTCATCCTTAAAACTTAAGACATACATTCTAACAGTACATCTATCCCCAATTTTAAGTAACCTTTTAGGTAATTCAAACATGGTTATACATCATACTGTTGATAAATACTGAGCAATAACAAACAAGCAAAATGCTACTTTCTTAACCCACCTTAATGGGTTCAAACCTTTCACTCATCTCAAAAGATGCTTGTTTCTATTACTGTTAGCAAAACAGAATCTCAGGTTTACAGATCACCCAAGCCCAGCATCTATCTGTGGTCCTACAAAATGGTCCTTTAGCCTCTGTTTAAACACCACTACTGAAAGGAACCCACAGTTTCTTAAATTGGTCACCCCACTCTTGGAGAGCAGTTGCTATTATAAAGACCTTTCTTATATTGGGCCAAAAAATTAATTTCCTTACTTCTTTCCACCCATCCTTTATCTAAAGATGGGGGCACAAAGAATACAGATAATCCCTCTTCTCAGATATTTAGAGAAAGTTACTATGTCAACAGATTTCTTTGTTTCAAGAGAAGGGACAAACTTTCATTCTGGCACCAAAGTAATTTCCATTAGTTCTATTACAGAAACCTCTAGACTATCACTATATTGCCTATTAAGATTTCAGCAGCTTCTCTATTCAGAAGGCAGGACATGGAAGTTATGTTATACAAAATACACACAATTTCCAAGGGCTGACATGTTCCTCCACATACTATGCAATTATTATTTTTAAACAAGAAAGAGTGCATTTTGCTCACCATGCTCATAAGGAGAGAATGTTCCAGCATCAATGTTAATGTATGGATCAATTTTAATTGAAGTTACATGTAAACCACATGACTTCAGTATTGTGCCCACACTGCTGGCGATGATTCCTTTTCCAATTCCTGATATAACACCACCAGTAACTAGAATATACTTCATTTTACTTTTTGACCTGGAAGAAAAATTACAGATAAAATAAATCTCAACAAATCAAGCTTATCTGGATTCAAATGCTGGCTCTGCCAAGTGGGAGCTGTGCACCCTTTAGGTGCCTCAGTTTCCCTATCTGTCACATGGCTTTAGAAGGTTCTAACAAACGTTTTCCTGATCACTGAATGGCTTTGGTCAATGAGTTGGAGAATAACTGCTCATCAAATAAGGCGGCTTTTGTTCAGAGCTTTGACAACTAACAATCTTGAGAGTCAAGCTGAAAAGAAAAAAGAAAAAAGAAACAAACGAAAACCACAGCTCTGCCAAGTGTTAGCTGACATCGCCAGCAGGACTGGGATACCGAGCAGGTGCTTCACTATTCCCACTACATGGGGAAACAGATTCAATCTTGGGTGAGCACTCTGAACCCCAGAGAAAGAAAAAATGTCTCTGGCTAAATACAATTTATCACCAAGAAAACACAGCTTCTCTAGACTGTGGAAGACAGAACAAACAGAAGAACTTCAACATTTAAAAGGAGATGCAGTTAAACCTAAACATCTTAAAGGTAAGTCTTCTGTAATTTAGTAATAAGTCGCTCCTGGCCGGCACTCTCTCCCAGGAATGACATCAAGAGACACAGACAAGGAAAGGGACATCAGATAAACTAGGATGAAGCACATAATGGGCAGAGGACGCAAAGAGAGGCTGATTAGATTAAACCCAAAGAGCAGTGGGTTGTGGCAAGGGGTGGAAGAAAGAGACATAACAGGAAACAAAAGGGGTGGATGGAACACCAGAGAACAGCACAAATAGCAGAGAAACAGGCTCAACAGGGAGAACTGATCACTGGCCCCCAGTTCCAGAGCCCCAGAAACCATTTGATCAGAAAACCCAAATGTGATCCAAATGAGAAACACAATCACCAAGGGGAAGAGAATGCTTGCTTTGACAGGGTCAGGACATGTTCCTCCTCTGAAACACTTCATGTGCAGCCAAACTGCAATAAAAATAAGCTTAAGAAAGGAACAAGGACAACAAGGAAGTGGGGTGATCCGCTTGAAGCATTCTCCTCCCCAGGGCAGAAATGAACACACTCGAGACAAGGACCTAAGAGTGCTCAGAATGCCTTCCCTTCAGACGACAAGGAAGACACCTGACCAGTGGCAACATTCCCAAAAGCATGCTCTCTGGTTTCTGCAAAATGCATTTGGGATTCCCAAAAAGGGATTTATGGACAGATAAATCAAAGAAATACTGGTCATACAATCAATTGGTTTCTTTAATGAGACTTCTGGGAGCCTTTAATAAGTTGACATGCACTGCCATCTCCCAAAAGGGGTATACAGTATGCAGTTTCCCCAAACTCATTTGACCCCAAGTCCCTATTATTTAGGGGCAACACTGCTCTGTCAGCTCACAGTTGAACGTTCCTTACTAACACATGAATACCAGGCTTGGCTATATTTTAGAAATGTCCTAAGCAGACATATCCTTGAAACTATACCCTGGTCTCCCTGACTGAATTTTAGATGTTCCTAGAAATTCCTCAGCCACCCCAAGTGGGTTACAGATCAGGTTACTCTATAAAAGAGTCACCTCAACTGTTTGCATTTGATTTGTTCCAACTTTAAGAGGTAATAACACCTCTCTGTAGGGAAGATTCATTCTGGCAGACTTCCGGCAATAAATACCCCAATGCCTTCATGGGCCAGGTCAGGGAGGCTCACGGCGCTCAGCCACTCACCTTCACTGTGTCACTACTGCTGTGCTAGACACTCTGGGAGCCACAACATCAATCAAACCTGGGCCCATACGTCAAGTTGCTAGCAGTCCAGTTACAGAGACAAAACATTTACAGATAAATGAGTAATCCAGTGATGGCGAGAAGTAGAAGCCACAAATGGGGAATGGAGGGCAGAAGGCATTCAGCAGCAAGCCCAGGGTGAACGGCCAAGGCCGAGCAGAGGAAGGGAAGAGAAGTTGGGAGGGGAGATCTCGGATCCAGGTCCTGCTTTGTTAACCTGAGACTTGCAGTGGGCCCTGGACTGCGTGACCTGAAGCATGGGGAACAGGACACAGTCAACAGGAAGGTGATGGCTATCTACAGAAAACAGAAGAGGGGCCAAGAAAAGGATGGTGGAGAAGGGTGGGGGAGGGGAAGAGAGTGAGGAACGGTGTGGAAATGTAGGCAAGGGGGGAAAGTATATGGAAGCTTGAATGTCCAATCTAAACTTTATTCTGAAGGTGCTGGGAGCACCTGAAGGTTTTCAAGCACAGAAGTAACAAATCAAAATGCGACAGAGGAATTCAAGATGAAAAAAAAGCTTTTTCTTGTTAAATGTGTGAGATCCACTTTCAGCCCCACCACTTGTGTCCTGAGACCTATCAAGTCACTTTGGCTGCCTGCCCTTCTACGAAATTGGGCTGCGAATCACCTGCATCGTCTGTGTCACAGCACTGCTTAAGATTCAAAATTATGAGTGTGGACGTTAAGGGCGCCACGCAAACGAGGATAACTTTAAAATGGAGCATCCTCACTCCGGTCTGGGCAGCTGGGAGCGGAGGGCCTTCTGTGGAACCGTGAGGATTGCAACGCAGGGCTGTGGGCCCGGCTAATTGCAAGGCCCCTCCCGCCCACGGGAGTCGGGGCTCGCCCGAGGGGGCCGCGGCCAGGCCGTCGGACCATTCCCCACCGCGGCAGGCCTGTCTCGGACCTTGAGCCGCCTCCCGGAAACGCTAGGCCGTGCCTTGAACCGGAGCGAGATGGGGTGGACAGGGGCAGCCCGAATGCAGCGGCGGCCGCCGGGGCTGCTCAGGGAGGGTTGGCCAGGGGGACTACCGCGCCTCTACGGTCCTATCTGTCCCACGTGCCCTCCCAGGCGCCTCGGTCAGCCGATCTAGGCCGCGCTGGATAGACACTGCCGGACCCCGCAGCCCAGACCCACAGCCTTTCCCGCCGCCCCACGAACCCCTTGCAGCCAGTCTTCCCGGAGCGCCCGGCCACGCGGCCCCTTGCGCGGGAGCCGGCTCCTCACGCCTGGCCGCCCGCCTCACGCCGGTTAGGCACGCAGCCCATTGGGCAGGCCGGCGAGCCACCTCACCCTGATTGGTGCGAGCGGCGTCTGTCAGCCGGCGGTGTGGCTGTCCCGCGCCGGGCTCAGCTAGCGCCGCCGATCCCTGCACGGGAGAACAGTGCCCCGGGAATCCCTGGAGTCAGTTTACCTGAGGCCAGCTTCTAATCCTGTCGTCTGCTAAGGAGCAAAGGGAGCAACGCGAACACTGCCTCCCTGCTAGCCACTGAACCTCCCGGCCCGCATGCGCCCGGCAGTCCTTCATGGGGGCGGGCTCTAGGCGGTGCGCACGCAGAGGCGGGGGGCGAGGCTGGCGCGCGGGCCCTCCCCGGGGCGGGGCCCTGAGTGCGCAGGCGCGGGGCAAAAGCAAGTTCCGGCCGGAGCAGCTGGCCTGTAGAGTTAGTTTCCCCGGTGCAGACGCCTGAGGAATGCAGGTATTCAGGACCGCGGGGGTTCTGGCGTCTCTGCCTCTCAGCGTTTGTTACAGCCGGTGGTCCAAGCTTCCTCTCTTGAGGGGGAAGAGGCTGTTTTTGGAATCACACCTGGCAAATCCATCGCCTGGCTCCAGCTCTAGAGGAGGCTGTATCATCTTACGGCGTCTCTGAACCGTCCGACCCTGTGAGCATGATGTTCATGGCTCCTGTGGTGCGACCTCAACCCATCTCCCCCGCCCCGTCCTCTGCACCAAGGAACGCCGGCAGTTGTCACCGCGGGCCTCTAAAAGGCAAGGCCAAGAAAGTGGCTCCGCACGGGCTCCTTCCTCATCTAGCTCCTTTTCCCCACACCTATCCTGACAGCGGTGGCTTTAGATGAACGAGGAGGGTCCAGAGATGTACAGTTTCATCCAGCTAACATTCATTGAGCACCCAGTGTGTGCCACATGCTCTGCTAGGTTCCAAGGGACCCTATCGTAGGTCTACTTACATAGGCAAACTGATCAGCAAATTACACTTCATCATGATTTTCCTAAGTGCTTGCTGCTGGGGGGCCTGGTGCCGAGGGAGTGAGCACCCAGAGAGGGGAATGACCAAGTCTGATAGGGGTTGGAGATGCAGGTAAGGAAGTCTTCCCTGAAAAAGTGGCTTTAAAGTTGAGACCTGAAGTTTACCAGCAAAGAAAGGGAAGAGAGTGGGGAGAGAAAAAGGGAGAGGTGGGAGTAAGAATGAGTGAGGCAGAAAGAAAAGCCTGCACAAAGGCCCAGGAGGAGCCTAGCACCGCTGGACTGGACGGCCAGTGTAGCGGCCCTGGAGAGAGCCAACGGGAAAGAGAGTATGAGACCAGGCTAGAGAGGTCAACATGGCCAAACCATGCAGGGCATTATAGAACAAAGTAAGGATTTTCTTTCTCCTAAGGGCAGTGGGAAGCCATAATTTTTTGAGGAGGGGGTTTTATTTTTCTTTGAATAGTAAATACATGCACATGGTTAATATTTTTTCTCCAAACACAACACAAGGGTATGTATACTCGCTCCTGTACCCCAATGTTCCTGTTTTCTTCCCTAGAAGCAATTTGTCACAAGTCTGTATCTCTTCTTTGAAGGATTTAAAGAAAAGGTATGACATGATCAGATTTGTATTTCAGGAAAATGACTCAAACAAATAGATTCCCAAAAACCAGTTTGGAGGCTTCTGCAGTGGCCCATAAGAGAGGCTTCTGGCTTCTTTCCAGTCGGGATCACCACCACTCCTACTCTGCAGGCTACCCAAGCTACACTCAGTTCCAAATCTAAAACATGCTTGGGATGTGTTCGAAGGTGCTCTATAGCCACACATTCTTTCAAAGAGCGTTCAGTGTTTATCAAAGTGCCTGGGACTTGGTAGACACTGAGAACATGCTCACCCAAGTAATGAAGATGCTGCAGGAGATACAAAAATAAGCCATTCACTCAGCCAGTCTTTGGATGACCACTTTACCCTTTCCTTCCTCAAACCTCTACCATCTCCTCCCCCAGACTCTGTCTCAATGAATGGTCTTTGTTCCTATTTCCTCTGAGAAAACAGGCTATCAGAAGAACTTCCTGAAGCTCCCACCACATACCCATCAACCTACTTTTATCTGCACACACAAGCTCTTCCTTCTTTCCTGCACTGTGGACAGACTATCCTCAGTGCTCAAAGCACCACATCCTCTCATCAACTCAAGAATGTCCCTCTCAGAATAAAGAGCCCAGAAATAAACCCACGCATATGTGGTCAATTAATATATGACAAAGGAGGCAAGAATAAGCATATACAATAGGGAAAAGACAGTCTCTTCAATAGATGGTGTTGGGAAAATTGGACCGTTATATGCAAGAGAATGAAACTGGATTAGTGTCCAACACCATACACAAAAGTAAACTTGAAATGGATTAAAGACCTAAATATAAGACATAAAACCATAAAACTCTAGCAGTTCTCCCCTTTTGTATCATCAGTTCTTCCCTCTCTACCAGATCATTTCCACTAGAATGATGCAATTTCTCCCATCTTAACACAAGGCCCCTCTCTTGACTGTACATAATTCTCTGGCTGCCCCTTCACTTACTTTTCTGTGTGCCCCTTTTCAGCACAACTGAAATTATTGTTTGTACACTTCCTGTATCCAGTTTCTTCCCTCTCTCTTGAACCCATTCTCATCAGGCTCTTGCTCATGTAATTCCACTGAAACTGCTCTTGTTTAAAATTAACCTCTTCCCAGACCTTTTCTCTGTATACCAGCCTAGCCTCACAAGTGCCAGATAAAGATACCAGTGTGGCTGTACGTGCATGGTGTGAGTACTTGTGTGTGTGTGTGTGTGTGTGTGTGTGTGTGTATTTGCATATTTGAGCTACTCCTCTTCCCTACCTTGAGCTCACAGATCACTATGAGTTTCTGGGTGCAGGCATACTGCCCCCAGATCCTTCTCCATAACTAACCACTTCCCTAACACCATTTGTCACAGCTAGTTACTCCCTCCTCAAAACACAGTCTTTACTTGGCTTGTAGGAAATCACTTGCTCTCAATTTTTCTATTTCACAGGCCTCTCCTTCTGGGTCTCCTTTCCTAGATCCTCTTCTCTTCCTGACCTGTAAACACTGGTATGCCCCAGGGCTCAAAAGATCTTTCCTCCATCTCTAATCATGCTCTACACAATCTCATTCAGACTTTGAACACCAGACTTTAAATACCAGATTTTAAATACCATCTATAGCCTGATGATTCCCAAATTGATATTTCCAGCTGGGACCACTCTCCTGAACTACAAGACCGGGGCTCCCTGAAGTCAGCCCTGTGCAAGGGTACAAAACGCCAGGCACCTTGTCTTCAGCGGGATCAATTCTGCTATGCTGTTTACTAGACTCAGCTAAACCAAGGGTCCACAGAATCTCTAAAGGCCTGACAGCAAATATTTTAGGTTTTGTGTGCCATACAGTCCTGGTCACAACAACTCAACTCTGTCTTCAGGGCACAAAAGTGTCCATAGATAATACATAAGCAACATAAGTGTGGCTGTGTTCCTACACAGCTATTTATTTACGGAAATGCACATTTAGTCTGAAGGTCAAAGTTTGCCAACCCCTGTACTAAACACCTCTCGTCTAGCTTCATCCTGCTCCCATCATTCCCTTACAGGTTTCTCTCGAGAGCTTTCCTCAACTGTTCACTTACACAAGAAGTCCATCTCAGACTGGTCCTAGGGAACCCAACCAGAGACTGCACGCCTCCTACCATCCCTGCCATGGTGCACCAGAGGCTCACCCTAACGCACCACAGGGTGCTGAAGTTGCCTATTTACTTGTCTGTCTCCTGCACCCCAGATTGTAATCTGAGATTACTTCATGTTGCGTGTCTCAGTTCCTGTATCAGGGACAGTCTTGTTTACCTTTTAATAACCAGCATCTGATATATTTCATTCCCACTGCTGCCCTCTGATGTAAACGCCATCATCATTACTTTATTACATATGATGAAGCCAAAACTGAGAAGAAACTCCCTGCTGAGCATACATATGATGGTTCCTTCTGGGTCCTTCTGTTCTACCATCTCCACACCTGGCAAACTGTGTCCTCACTGGGGCTTCTGGAGTGACTATTTTTCACTTTTATGTTGCTCAGCTGTCATCTTAGTCTGCCTTTCTGATAGATTATCTGGGTGAGCTACAGGGCAGGAGAGAGACTGCAACTATTGACTTAAATTTGCTGTATCTTTTTCCCAGATTGGGGCTATTTATTCCAAAACTAAATTTTATTTAGTTTTTAAAAAATGTGCAAATGAAATGCAAATTAAAACCACCATGAGATATCACCTCACACCAGTGAGAATGGCCAACATCCAAAACACAAACAACAACAAATGTTGGCGAAGATGTGGAGAAAAGGGAACCCTCCTACACTGCTGGTGGGACTGCAAATTAGTTCAACCATTGTGGAAAGCAGTATGGCGGTTCCTCAAAAAACTCAAAATAGAAATACCATTTGACCCAAGAATTCCACTCCTAGGAATTTACCCTAAGAATGCAGCAGCCCAGTTTGAAAAAGACAGATGCACCTCTATGTTTATCGCAGCACTATTTACAATAGCCAAGAAATGGAAGCAACCTACGTGTTCATCAGTAGATGAATGGATAAAGAAGATGTGGTACATATACACAATGGAATATTATTCAGCCATAAGAAGAAAACAAGTCCTTCCATTTGCAACAACATGGATGGAGCTAGAGGGTATTATGCTTAGTGAAATAAGCCAAGCGGAAAAAACAAATATCAAATGATCTCACTCATATGTGGAGTATAAGAACAAAGAAAAAAAAAACTGAAGGAACAAAACAGCAGCAGACTCACAGAACCCAAGAATGAACTAACAGTTACCAAAGGGAAAGGAACTGAGGAGGATGGGTGGGAAGGGAGGGATAAGAGGGAAAAAGGGACATTACGATTAGCAGACGTAATGTTGAGGGGGCGTGCGGAGGGCTGTACAACTCAGAGAAGACAAGTAGTGATTCTACAGCATCTCACTATGCTGATGGACAGTGACTGTAATGGGGTTGGTGGGGGGGGACCTGATGAAGGGGGTAGTTTAATAACCATAATATTGCACATGTAATTGTAGATTAATGATACCAAAATAAATTATATAAAAAATTGTGCAAATGGAACAAAATTCAAAAGGGAAAAAGGAATAAATGCACAGTTAAAGCCTCCCTCTCATTTCTCTTCTCTGACCACCTAGTTTTCCTCCCAGAGGCAACCACTATTACCAATTTCTTGTTTATATTTCAAGAGATACTCTGTGCATATGTCTATCTCCTTTCCAACTGGCTGTATATTATTTTATATGAATGTGTTATATTGGATTTTCCTCACTTGAGCTAGTCTTCTTTAATGATGTTATTTAGTAAATTAGTTGGTTACACACTCACTTTGATCATGCAAGGATTAAGGCCATTTATGTGTGTGTGTGTGTGTGTGTGTGTGTGTGTAAAATATAAGAGAAAAATAAGACAAAGGAAAAATAAGGATGGGAACTTTTCTCCTCAGTGACACTCCATTGCCTTCAGAATAGAAGGTATAAACCACACTTTGGTTTATGAGGCTACACACAAGCTGGCCTCAGTTTACTGCTCTGGCCCCACGACCTACCCCAGGCTGTAGCCATACCGGACCCTTCCGGTTCCATGAACATGCCTGTTCTCTTGCCCATATCTGGATCTTCCATTGGAGTATCCCTCCGCGTTGTCTTGCTAATGTCACATCTCAGCTTGGCTTCACTGCCCCAAAGTGACTTTTCTGGACAGCCTCCCCCCAAGTTGCAGCCAGCACCTCTCCTCCATTCTTCTCTTGCTCCTGGGCTTCCCCAAGGAGAGCACTCACAAACTGTATTCTAGCAGTTCGTTTCCACGGCCAGCCCTCCTGCTCACCGATGAGCTCTGTGAGGTCCAGGGCCCATTGCTCTGATACGGCATCCTATGTCCAGTGCCTTACTGGCCCCAGCACAGAGCGGGCGTTTGGAAAAAATTTTTTCCACAAATATATCAATCAGAAATTAAGTTAGATCCCAAATCTTACACCCTTTCTAGAGCTGAGTCACAAATTTGACTTTTAACTTCCTAGCAGCCAAAGTGAAGCAGGTCAGTATGATTAAGTAGAAAACCATAGAGCAGTTGTTCAGGAGAAATGCCACTTCCTCAAACAACCCTTCACTCGCCCCCTAGGGTCCCTTACTGGCACCCCTAAGTCCTCCCCCAACTATTTTCCCTTGGTAGCCTTTATCAAAACTGTAATAACCCATGGGGTAACCGGCTATGTGGTGTCTATGTATCCCCACATCTCACATGTTGCCTGTAGAGGTTCAGTAGATGTTTACTGAAGGAATTGAAAGGACCATTATTCCTGCTACTGAGACCAGAAACAGTTTCTTCCATGAGTCTTTGTGGAGAAGACACAGGATATGTAATGTGAGGATGAATGGTCTCAGTAACTCCATACTGCAGACATATAGGCAAGGGTCACAGGGCTGTTCCTCATAATGATTCTCAAGAAAGGCTGACTACGAAGTGCAATACAAGCTCTGCAAAGAGTCATTGGGATGCCAGTTGTGTGCAGAGTAGGCGAGACCTGGCTTATTGGGGAGTAAATTATGAAGCATCGTTTGGTGTTCCTCTATAAAGAATGTTTTCTAAGCTGAGGACTGGGTAGGTCATGAGGAGGAGTGAATTCAATATTATACTCAGAGATACATGGAATGAAGTTACTCTAGGCTTCAAGTTAAATTCAATGGCTTTCAACAGTCAGTTGAGTTTGGAGTAAAATTTATACCACCTCAGAATTAAAGAATGTCCTTCAGAGAGAGCATGACAAGGTATTAGAATGACCTGATGGGGACGTCTGTCTCCTGTAAGTCATATAATGATATGTGTTGCTATTATATATGGTCATATGTTGTAACCATGCACTAGTATCTCAATGACACCTTTAGGAGGAAACTGTAGTAAAGAGAAAGAAAAAACACTTCATAAAAATATGCTATTAGGAAGCATAAAAATGAACTCTTAGTTGACAAATACACCATAGCTAACATCACCACACATCCCAGATTTGGGGAGACAGTTCTGATTTCTTGGAATTGTGTTATTTCTAATAAAAGTAATGTGTTACATGTACAACTAAATGTCATTTTGTTATTATACCTCTATAAGACTTTCAATGCAAGTAAATAGGGAGAAGAGAAAATGGGTGCTTTTAATAATATCTTTTCACTTCAGCGTTCAGAAAACATGGCAAACAGTACCCATCCCACTATCCTCACTGTGACAAGCCCTCCCAGCTCCTCATGCTAGTCCAGTGACAGTCCTCAGATCTACAGAGACCTCTATTCATCTGTCCCAGCATTTTCCACATTATATCAAGATTATCTGGATTTGCTTCTTTCTAGACTGAAAGAACTGCCTCTTTTCAGCTCCAGTAGCTTCGAGAAAGGGTAGTAAAGCCTTCCACAAACTTCCATAAGCTCTCCAGAACCACTGCCAACACAGAACCCACCTAAACAATGTGCCCGTCATGCAAACAGAGCATTAAGACACACTCCTACCACTTGCTTCCAACCAAATTGTGGTCCCTATGTTCTTACAGTATCCAAACTCCAGAAGCAGAGCATTCTGTCCACAATACCTAGCCTCATGCTTGGCTGGTGGCAGGCCTCAGTAAATATTTGATGAACTGAATTAAGACTATGAAATTACCTTGTGTCTTTTAACTGCCTCATGGTCTGCCTTTTTTCCACCTCCCTGTCCAAGACAAATGAGTGTTGTTGCAAGAAAACCAAATGTATTTCAGTTGGTGGGAAGATACCACGGAAGCAATCCTTATATCAACCCAGCTCAATAATCCAAGGGACTCAAGTATGTCCAGGAAATGTTTCCCCAGGGTGATTTGAGGACTGAGGATGGCTAAAGGGTCAGTATGTCAATATTCTCTGAATTCCACTGGGTATCTAGCATTCTCCCAGCTGCCACAGAGTTGATAACCTATGCGAATGATGCAAAGAAGATGGACAGTCAGGACATTGAGAGATTTAAAAAGATTTGCATCCAGTAGGCACTAAGTGGAGGCATAATATGTGTATAAAAATCAACAGTTATAATTTCAAATTCTGGGGCCAGGCTGCAGACATCTGTATGTCAGATCTCTCTAAGAGATCTATTTCTGTCTCCAAGAACAACTCATATTCCTGCCATTAGTGCCAATCACTTGAAAGGTATCTTTTAAACCTGGGGAAGATAGGGACTGCTCATGTAAGAGACCCAACAGCTCCCAGGTTTACATAATTAGCACTTCAATTCTTGCTGTATATGATGAGAGTTTTTTGAATGATTCAACCTTTTAAAATACCTGCATTCAACATATATTTAACTAACCTGAGATCAAGGGGGTATGAGGAAAACACCCATCAGTTTGTGGGTTTAAATGACTGGAGAAAGAAGTGTAAGGCTGGGTTGTTTTTTTTTTCAAATTTACTTAGGTTTTGTAGACTTTTTTCAAGTATGGCTTATTTACAGAAAAGTACAAAAATCACAGGTGTACAACTTGACGAATTTTTACATTTTTGACCACACCCATGTAACCAGCACCCAGACCAAGAAGCAGAATGTTGCGGGCACTCTGGAAGGCCCTGACCACCCTCCAGTTACTACACCCCACGCATGACCACGACCTGACTTCTAACATCATAGATGAGTTTTCTCAGGGCTCTTTTAATGCTAAACAGGGAATAATATGGTCATCTAATCAAGCTTTGTTTTTTCAAGAATCTTAAGATTTACATTTTACTTAGCTCCTTTAAAGTGTACCTGTCTCCTCTCTCCCTCCTCCATGCCAGATCCTCTTCCCTTTGCAGTAAACAAGTCATCTTCCTTCGATTATTGTTATACAAACAAAGTGAAAGAGTCAGCCCAATGAGTATCTATTTATTCATTCATGCATTAATTCACATAGCATTAATTGGCATCTCCCATGTGCCAGGCACTGTCCCAGGCACCAGGGTTACAAAGACAATTACAACAGTGAAGTCAATATAGTATTGGGGGAAAGTGGTGGGGTACCTTGGAACCTCAGGAGAGACACCTAACCCAGCTAGGTGGACAAAAAAAAGCTTCCCAGAACAGTGACACTGAGGATGAGCAGGCCCCACATCGGGGACAAGGAGGCCAGGCTGATGGGGTGGGAGGATGGAGAGGGTGGGGGAGCGGGAACACATGCAGTCACGAGGCAGGAGGAGCCCATCCGTGTAGGAAATGGTAAACAGTTTATTCCGTGTGAAGGAAGACAGCAGAGGGGAGACTTCTGGGTTACAACAGTAGATGGAACTAGCACATCAAGCTTTCCATCCCCACTGAAACCTCATCAAAACTTTACAATAAAGAAATGTTTTTAAAAATACATAAATCCATGTAACGTAGGGAGAGCAGGAGAGACGACAGGAGTGCAAATTTTGGAAGCAGGGAATTAGATGAATGAATGAAAATTGAGCAGACTCCAGAAAGCCAAAACCCAACACAGCGAGGGGAAAACTGAGAACCAATTCGATGTGCATTGGTGGATTTGCTATAGGAATTAGACTTGGCCCAACTGTAGGAGCTGCTGAGGAAGTGAAGGTCCAGAGTGGGGGGAAAGAGTCAGTAGCAAATCCTTCTGAAAAACAATCAAAGGTGGACATCATGGAGCTTGCAGGAAATGGAAAAGCCAGGCATGTCCAGCCACCAGCAGGGGGACCTCGTGCAGAGGTCTGCAGGAGGCTGCAGCTTCTGGGCAGCAACCACTTCAGTGCGTCCATCCGCTGGCGCTGTGCCTGAGGCCCTGCGGTCAGCAGGGCCAGCATGTGGGGAGAGTGGCTGAATGTGGAGAAGGCGAGCTGGAACCCGCTCAGCACTTCTGCATCTGTCTGTCACCACATCCTCCTGCACAGAATAGTGGCTGCTTGCTTCACCTCATCTCCAACCCTCAGAACAGGTCCTCTGTTGGCCTCTCTCATACAGATTTATAGGGAAGGGGGTTTCAGGAAATGCAGTTTCAACTTAACCAGGTTGAAAGCAAAACTTGAAGCAGTGGGTGCTGCGGAGAAGGCCAGAGCACCACAGCAGACCCGCCTGCTCATGCCCAGACAACAGGGTGACGAGAAAGAAGTTCTGTCCTCAAGCTTCTGTGACTTTGGGTCTCTGTGCCTTCAGCTGAAAGCGTGTCCCAAACAAAACACCCTCTGCTTTTCCACTTGTAACTGTCACTTTAAATGTCTAATCCCTCCGAGTTGCGGATCTGCTCTGCCTTGCCTGCTCTGTCAGACCCTGCGCTTCCCATTTTGCTCGGCAGCCCCCACACCTGTGGCCCCTCATACACAGTCCAAGCTAAGCCTGCCACTGCTCAGTGTCCAGGCGCTGCAGGAAATCCCCACCGAGGCTCTCCTCCAGGCATAGGAGAAACTGCCTTTACTGTGAAGTTAAAGCCTAGCCTGCCTTTCTTGCCTGCTTCTCCCTGAACTGGCCTCAAGTCTGCACTTTGCCCTACACCTCCCTCCCTCTGCACACCTCCCTCCCTCCAGTGTGGACACCTGGAGTATCTTTATGGCCCCCTTCACAGCCAGTCGTCCAGATGTGTGAACAGTTTTGAATGCTCAGTCAGCTCCGGTGAGCCCAGGGCTATTCTGCCTTTATCAAAGGCTACCTTGCCCCAGGGCCTACAGCAAGCTAAGCCTCCATGACAGAGGCAGTGGCTTAAATAAGATAAATATTTCTCTCTCACTTAGCTAACAGCCTTAGCTGAGTGGTCCTGGCTGACAGGCCAGCCACCAAGGGACCCAGCTTCCTTCCTTCTTGTCACTCTGCCTTCCCACAGGGTGTTGTCCTCGTCTGCATGATGAAGACAGGGTTCCTGCCATGTCTGTATTCATATCCTCGCAGGAATGGGGAAAGAAAAGGGAAGGAAATAATTTTCTTTTAAGCAAATAATGTTACCCCTGCCCCTGTTACATCCCACTAGTCAGAACTGAGTCAGAGGGCCACATCTGGACTGTAGGGGAGGCTGGGAAATGTAGTCTCAGGCAGGGTGACCGTCTGCCCAGGTAAATGCTAATTACTATGGAAGAAGTAGAGAATAGATTTGGGGGGATAACCAGAAGTCCACCACAGCCTGGCTACCACCTAAGACCTAGAGGATAATCACTCTCTTCTGCTTGCTACTGCCCACTCCTGGTATCATTCTTTCCCCATCCCAAACAAAATTTCGGGTCTATCCAGAGCTTTTTCTCTAAAAACCTAAAAATGGTATCATCCAGTATAGCAGATGCTATCACCCTGCCCGTGTTCCTTAGCCTCCAGGACATATTACCCTGACTTCCAACTGTCACTTAGTTAAAATCTTCACCTAGGGTCTGCCCTAGGCTGCCAGAGTAGGCCTGACGTGCTGGAGAACCAAGTCCTTCCCCTGAGCCCAATTCAGTTCGGTTCATCTCCGCCAACACTGACACAGGCCCACCGGCTGCAGGCTCCGTGCTGGATACCAGGCAGATGGAAAACTTCCAAGCTCCCTCAGCACATGCCATAGGCCAGACACACACGGTCCTGAGTGACTTACCTGCAGCCGTCATTTAATTTCCACAAGGCCCTTTGAGGTCAGTTCTCTCCACTTTACAGATGATTTTCCAATTATGCTGTCTTCAAATTCATGGGCATCACCATTGACAAGAAGTGTTCCATGAGCAGATATTGTGCATGGCAGTGATCTCTATCACTTTTTCCTCCAGTTGTCAGAAACTCCTTTCTTATTCTTAATAGAATTAGGATCCTTTGAGTCTTACTTTAGTGATACAATTGTTCTCTAACAGCTCTGCCTTTTCTTTCATTGACAACATGTAATGTTGAAATTTCTTGTCACAATACAAAAGGCTTTAGAATACAATAGTACTTTTTTCAAGTCAAGTATTTTTAAATTACGATGACGTTTTCTTCTAACATATACAGACAATGCTTTATTAATCTTAATAATTTTTCTTCAGGATTCAAACAGTAACTCCAACTCAGCTCACTGGTAATTTTGCTTTTCCAAAGATACATTTTTTGAATGCATAAATGTTGGTATGTATTTATATTGTGGAGGAGTCCCTAAGACCACTCTCAGTGGCCAATGATTTTCTAAAGGAACTCACAGAACTCAGAAAAGCTGTTAAATTCATGGTTACAGTTTATTATAGTGGAAGGATACAAATTAAAATCAGTTAAGGGAAAAGTGATGGAGGCTGGGAGAATGTAGACACAAACTTCTAGTTTCCCTCCTCCGGAGGAGTCACGCAGAGGACCTAATTATCCCAGCAATGATGTGTGAAATATGGGCAAAGGGTTGGCCAATCAGGGATGCTCACTTAGCCTTGGTGTCCAGGGTTTTTACCTAAGGGTCGGTCACATAGGGATGAGGCACTCATATGACCAACCCTGGCTACTGCATCTCCAGGCCCAGAGGTCAAACTGGCACAGCAATGCAGCACGGTCCAAGGCCTCGGGCTTATAAAACACTCTTGTCAGGCAGGACATTCCTCCAAGCGCCCAGCGGTCGTCTTCAAGCCGCCGGTCAAGGACCAACCCTGAAGACCTTTGGAATGTGTGGGATCTTGGCAACCCAGGCCTGTTGAATGAACCCATTACTGTGTAAATATACTTACTTGCATATGAGTCTAAAAACTTTTGATCAAGTTCATTCAGAGACTCAAAAATGTCAAGTGAGTCAGATTCTGAAGCAATTACTAGTCTTCAAAAAAATTGCAAAGTGAGATGGGTTCACAATATTGAATTTTTATTTTGGGGATTATTTTAAACTCATAAGCTCTTGACAAAACCTTTCTTTGGCGAGTCAACCCATTTCTGTATGACACAGTAGGAGTAGTTTTATCGTCCTATTTCTTCACATAAGGCTGAAAACATACAGGGCGGAAAAGCTTGGGTTTTAATTTACCATTTTGATCACATTTATTTGTGGAATTCAGTGCTTCAGGGAAATCTTTACGTATGTTGGCTTTCTATGGATAAAAGAACATGCTGCTCAAATCTCAGGATTTTTGGAATGAACTCATAAAGCCATGACATCTTACTCCAGTGACCCCATGAGCCCACAAATTCACCAGTGATATCACACATTTTAGTCAAGTCAAGGGTCTCATTTACCTCTGGCCACTTGCTCCTTATGAGTCCTGAGAATTCTTCTGGTGCTTCCAACCGATCACAGTACTGATGACTGAAGACTCATCATTTTGCAGTGAAAGTGTTTTTGAGCTTCTAGATTATCTTTGGTTCTAAACCACGTGAGATGTTTTCAATGTATGCACAGATTATTTGGAAGTGGCCACTTTGCTATGTGCTTCTTCTGCCCCAGACTTCAGTGTTGATAATTTTCATGTGGGCTGGTAAAATGAGCCACTCTGCAAATGGGAGAGATATTTTGACTTTGGCTATTCAGTGCAGGACCTTGTAACCAGTTTCTTGAGGTCTGCCTGAACATATTGTTCATAAAGGGACATTGTTTTTTGCTTCCAAATAACAGGCATTTACTGAAAAGCAGCTATCTTCCTGCAGCAGCCAAATGGTTTGCAGTTAGGTGTAGGTGGAGATGGCCTCACCATTTTGCTTCACATGATAAGTTTTCCAGAGAATAAGTCTTTTGGGCCAAAAAAGAACTGGAGGCCCCCAGACTGCAAGTCTGAGATCACCCTTGTGTATCCATTGCCTGTTGAATGACATTTTTTGTACTACTGTGTTTAGTGATTCTGATGACATCCCAGTTGTCCATTATGGTAGGAAAATAATTACCATAAAAATTAAGTCCACTTAAATATAAAGTACATAAGGTTAGTATAGGGCTTTATGTCTATAGGTCTTCTGCATCTCTAAGATGTTTTATAAATTTTGCATAACATTTTTTAGAAAGAATTCAACAAGCAAAATAAGTATTAAAATACTAATTTTCACTTAACTTAGTCATAAAAATTCTGAATATTCACAACATATAAATATTGCTCATATTGGAGTATGATAAAGTATTTTGAAAATCAATTTTCTGGAGCTGTACAGTCTTATAGTCTCTTAAATAATTGATCTGATTAATTTATTTTTGATTATTTTTGGTTTTAGACATAAAGTTATTACTGTCTTTAATTATTTTTGAAACATAAAATACATTGAGTGACGTGCATGAAGTATGTGAATCTACATTGCATACTTGGTGAATTTTTCCATATGTATGTGCCAGATCCAGATAAAGACAATTTCCCTTCTCCCAGAAAGCAACCTTATTCCCTCCCAGGTAACCAATGATCTGATTTCTATCACCATAGGTTAGATTTGCCTGTTTGAGGACTTTATATAGATGGGATCATATAGTATGGGTTGTTTTATCTGGCTTTTCACTTAGCATTATGTTTAAGAAATTCATCCTTGTAGCTGCATGTAGCTATAACATGTTTCTCTTTACTGCTTTATAGTATTCCATTGTGTGGATGTATCACAATTTATTTATTCATCTGTTGATGAACATTTGTATTGTTTCCAGCTTGGGGCTATTATTAATAAAGCTCCTATGAACATTCTTATTCATTGTCTTTTTGTGCACATAGGCAATTGTTCATATAGAAGCCTGGGACTCAAAGGGCTGGATCAAAGAACACAAATGTTTAATTTTAGAAACATTTCTCATTTTTAAAAGCAAAAAACAATTAATTCTGAAATTCCATCAAGAATAAAACTGTGTTAAATGACAGTGTTAAAAATCAAGTCACTCAATCAAGAAATAACGATTGAGGAAATTGGCAAAATACATTGTTTTCAATATGGAATCAACACTAAATAATAATATTCATCAGATGTGAAAAATA